>CAKNYM010050038.1:80489-102817 GCA_932195095.1 Andricus curvator
AATTTTCAAAGTCGGTAATATTGTAATACGTTCGGGAATTTTATTATGCTGTCATGTTCCCATTCGGGAATTTTATTATCCGGGAAATTTATTGTTCGGGAATTTTCGAATTCGGGAATATTATTATTCAGAAATTGTATTATTCGGGGATTATATAATGCGGAAATTTTCCAATTCGGGATTTTTATATTTCGACATTTTATCATTTCGAGAATTTTATTATTCGGGAATTTTACAGCGTCGGGAATTTTATTTTTCAGGATTTTTCAGTCGGCCCTAGTGTGTTTAAACATGATATTAAAAAAAAATTTGAAAAATCTTAAATGCTTAAATTTATTCTAACATTTTAATTTCGAATATTTCATGAACATTTTGAATTAAAATTATTAATCTTAAACCTCAAATTTAAAAATGTGAAAAAATTTGTACTTTCAAAAAATGTGGAAAGCAAGAAAAAAATAAGGAAATTAATAAAAAAAAAGTTAATAAAAATCTTTAAAGAGTCGAAAAAGTTGCTTTGGTAGATTTTTTGTGAAAAATATACTATGCAGAACATTTTTTCAATAACGTTTTTCGCCTCCAAATCATATAATATGTCTCGACAGGTCTCGACGCAAAACCGATCTTCAACTATTTAAAAAAAAAATTACATAAAACATAATAAAATCGCCAATCTCCAAAGGCTTTTAGCCTCTCTTGTTCTCAAGACTGAAACTAGTATCTCGCTGTATTTAAAAAACGGAAATTTATCTAAAGAAAACGAAAATAAAACTCATCAACTTTGTTATAAAACCACACCCTTATTCATGGATAAACGTCTGAAAAGTTCAAGTCTTTTACAATGTGTCTCGTCTTTAGAGTTCGTTTAAAATGCCCCAGTGTGTCAGATAATTAAAAAAGTGTTTTAAAAACCTCCACAACAAACAATGCATTCTCAAATAAACGGAAAAATATACAAAATACATTAACAACCTGACCCCTGCGCAAAACCAAAAAAGGACATCCAAAACATAACCTCGAAACGAAAAATTGTTCGTGCCAACAAAAACTCAAGTAAAAAACTCACTCAGAGGAAGATATTTCTTGAAAAAGGTTGAAATAAGGTTTCTCAAAACTCTTGGCAGCCTGGAATTCATCTCTCTTCTTGAATTTTACCGCTTTTGTCTGTTTAACACGGTCGCCGACGTAACTTCCTTCAACTGAAATCCGAAAACTACGAAACCACATACCCCAAAAATTTGAAACCCAGATCCGCTCCCACTCAAACTTCATTCAAGCCCTCAAAATAATATCCCAAATTCGCCCTTTTTTTACGAAAAAACAACCTTTTTTCGACACTTTTGAGACTGAAAGGGCGCCAAACGCGGAACCGAAGCGCCATCTCGCGTGAATGAAGTAATTTTCCTCGTGACGCACTAGGAATTCGTCCTTTCCGCTGTCCTACTGTGAGTGGAACATGTCGTATACGCATGAAGGAAGGTAAGTTCGGGTTTTTAAAAGTTTTATACTTCGCAAAAAGTTCCGCAGAATTCTTAAAAAGTGCCTTTTATCGCGTATCTCTCGGTGTGTTGTGCAAAAATTTTCCGGCTCTACCGGGTTCGCGATTTATTTGGAAAAAATCGTGCCGCAACTGACGACTGCATGGGCCTCGCTGACAACATGGCGTGCGCCTCGACTTTTTGTCACATTGTCTGTCGCACTGCCGAAAAATTCTTATCGCAATCCAAATTTCTGCACCTCCTTTTTTTTCCCTCCTCGCGCGAACCAGTGCTCCAGTTTTGAGGTTAAGATAGCCCCTTAAATTCGGCATTTCGCTTTCCGAAATGCACACGTGCAGCCCGTACAGCCTGAACTCTCCCGATTGTCCTGAGTGATCGTGCACGTTTCGCTTTTTTGCAAAATATTATGTAATATTGTGCATTTTTGGAGAGACAACTTCAGTCAGATGAAGAGGAATTCCCGAGCAATTTGGATTTTCTAAAAGGACGCGGGATTTCTCCACCCTTTTCCCAGAATCCCCCACCAGAGGGTTTTGGAAAACGGCGTGTCCACCCTCACGGCCATGCTTTCTTGTGAGTCACTGTCATTCTTCATTCTTCCAAACGGAGTTGAAGAGTTAACACGTATTTTGCAGAGACCAGTTTTCACGCGATTCCTATGTCCGCTTCAGGAGACGAACGGTATTCACGCAGTTCCTTTTTCTGAGTGCTTTTTCGAAATTAAAAGAGAGTTTGCAGTTTCCTTTTTTCTTAAGAAAATTTCCCTTTTTGAGTGTTTTTATTGTTTATAGGACGAAAAGCAAAGTGTTTCACCATGAAGAAAAATTGTGTCGGTTGTGTTAAAAGTGCGTCTTTATTTTCTTCAAAATCGAGTTGGAAATTATTCCATTGTGCTGACGGAAAATATTCTCTTTCGAGGAACAAGTTTCTTGTTTTTAATGAGTCATTGAATATATATAGGACTATATGTGTCAGTGCAATGATGCTATTAAAAAACTGTTTATTCGAAAGTTTTAGTGACTTTAAAAGATTTTCGATACAGGACAAACAAAAGTTTGACATCAGATTGCGAAACTATTGTGATGCTCAGTTTGACTTTGGACGTTTTGTTACGTTTTGTTATATAACGTGAAAAAATTATCTTCGTGTCTACATTCTTAAAATTATTTGCACTTGGTGATCGAATTTTTCGCGAATTTGTTTTCAATTTTTTGGAGTGGGAGGGATTGTTTTATTTTTGTATTTTTCTGAAAATAGATTACAATCAATTTTGCTGTGTTTCAGAAACGAAGAGCAATGGGTCGGCGAGACTAAAAATGGCCCTAGTGAATCAAGCGAACAACCACCCTCGTACAATGGACCCGCGGGCATGGATCCCGATGGTATCATCGAGACAAACTGGGATGTCGTAAGTTTTTTTTTCAAGTGTTAAATTTTTTGTATTTAAAAAAAAAATGACGTTGCCGAATTCAGGGTGGCCGCTGGACCGGGAAATGACAGTGGATCTATTTTTTGACCGGGAATTTGACAAATTTCTAGAAAAAACTGTCAAAATAAGATATATTTTATATTTAAATTTTTTTCTGTTGAATTATTTCAACAGTTTTTTAAATAGTTGAATCGTTATCTCTTACAATTATTATATCATTCAGTTTACAATGCGTAATTCGAAAATCTCACTTCAAAATTTTCCGTTTTAATTTTTAAGCGTACATTTTTCATTTAAAGAATTTTAAAATGCAGTTTTACAGACTTGAAAAATTAAAAATGAGAACAGTTTAGAATGTTGGTAAAAAAACCTTTTTAGTTTATCAAATGTGAATACAAATTATGATTTTTAAAATTTAACTGTACATTCAGGATTAACAAGAATTAACAAAAACGGAATCTGTTTAAAATTTAAGAATTTTCAGATTTTAACGTTAAAAATTAAACTGTTTCAATTGGAAAGGCTTAGTAGTGAAACAAATGTAAACGCCCGATTGAAACATTATAAACTATTTTCAATTTAAAAATAACTTTAAAATAATATAATAATAATTAAAGGCTTTTATTAAGTTTAAAATATTGTTTTAGTATTAAATTTTTAAATTTTAATCAAGAAAAAGAACAAATACTTAATATTTAGAAATGTTTGACTGTTCATTTAAAATATGTAATTATAAATCAAATATTAAAGACTAAACAATAAAGCTAAACTTTCAGCTCTACCATTTTAATTATTCTATTTAAAATTTGTAATTTACGAGTAAATTTTTTGATTTATAATAAATATTGAACCTGTTTTTCCTAGATAAAATTCGAGTAAGTTGAAGTGAAATTTAGAAGGTCTGAAAATATTCAAAGTTAGTTTAAAATTTGAAGTGATTTCAAATAATTTAAACGAAGTATACGTATACCGACAGCCTGATTTAAAACAAAATAAAGATGTTTGCAGATTTCGATCAAAAAATTGAGAAGCTTTTTAAAAATTGTGAAAGGCTTTAAAAGAATAAAAAACATTTTTTCAAGATTCCTGGGTAAATTAAAACTGACTTTTTATTTTGAAAAATTAATTTTAAGAGAATATTCCAAAAGATTTTCAAAATTGTCAAAAATGTATCTGGAATATTTTAAGGAAATATTTATATTTTGCAGGATTTAAAACAAAATGTAGGAAGAATTCGAATCATTTTTAAAGATGTTTAGAAGTTCTGCAAAAATTTCAAAAATAATTTAAAATTTGACAAAATGTAAGACATGTAGGTGTTTCGATATTTAAACAAAATGTGAAGCTTTTTAAGGATTTTAAAACTATTTAAATTAAAAATAATTCAACTTTTAATTTAAGAAGTGTTCAGTTTTTAAAACAAAAATGTAATCGTTTAATTTTTAATATTTCTGGCTTAAAATTATTTGCAGCTCAGTTTTTACTTCAAATTTTTTTTTAATTTCATTGACCGAGAAAAATGTTTGCAAACCGGGAAATGACCGTGAATTTGTTTCTGTGATTAAAACGGCCACCCTGCAAATTTCTCGAAAATATCGTCGAAAAGTGACTTTTAGTGGCTGTTTTTGGTTTGTTTATCTATTTTTAAAAATAAGGAATTTCTGCACCGTGGATTTTGTAAATCAAAATTTCCAAATAAGTAATTTTATTTCATTAGAATATCTTAATTTACGAAGTTTATGCACGGTCGGTACGGTTAAAAAATAATTGTTGATACCGGTAAAAAAATAGGGGTAGTGATGATAAGATTGCCGGAAATTTTTTTAATGATTTAGGCTTTATTTTTAAACATTAATTTCAGGTTTTGAACGTTTCCAAATATGTGAAAAAAGAATCTGGAAGATTTTAAGACAATTTTTTTAATTTCAGGATTTTGATAAAATTTAGAAAAACTCTGAATTACATTTCAAAAGCTATTTGGAGGTTTCAGAAGTTTTGAAAAGGTTCCATAATAATTTAAATCTTGAGGAGATTTAAAACAAAATGTAAATTTCGAAAGATTTCGAAAAAAGAAGCTGTTTAAGAATTTTGAAAGTTTCCAAGGGAAGAAAAAATTTTCTTCAGATTTGAAGGCATTTCAAATAATTTCGACAAATAATTTTAAACTTAAAGAGATTTAAGCACATTTTAAACAAAATGTAGATTTCTGAAAGATTTCGAACAAAAAATTTTGAAAATGTTTCAAGAGAATAAACAATTTTTCTTAAAATTCCTTGGAATATTTAAAATGACTTTATAATGAAAAATTAATTTTTTAACATGATTTCTAAAAATGTCGGCAAAAATTCTAGAAGATTTTAAGACAATTAAAAAATTTTTTTGAATTATATCAAAAGATATTTAGAAGTTATGAAAAAATTACAATATAATTCAAATCTTACGAAGATTTCAAAACCTTTAAAACAAAATGTAAATTTTTGAAGATTTCGAAGAAAAGCTTTTTACAAATTTGGAAAGGTTTTACTGGAATAAAAAATTTCCTTCAGATTCCTGGGAAAATTTTTATTGATTTTTTATTTAAAGAAAATGAATTTTAAAAGAAAAGTGATTTGAAGATATTTCAAATGTTTTTCCTAAAATTTCTAAAAAGATTTTGAAAATCTTAAAAAATTCAAAAATTAATTTTTGAAGAAAATTTAAAAAGATTCTTAAACATTTTAGAAGATTTCTAAATATGTAAAAAAAAGTCTGGAAGATTTTAAAGCAATTTTCTTAATTTTGAAAGGTTTTTAAAAAAATCGTATGATAAGATTCCAAAGTAATTGAAATCTTGAGAAGGTTTAAAACAAAATGTAGGTTTCTGAAAATGTTGAAAAAAAGATTAGAAGCTTTTTGAGAATTTTGAAAACTTTTAAGAGAATAATACAATTTTCTTAAGATTCATCGGAACAAATGATTTTTTATTTAAAAAAAAAATGAATTAGGATTCAAATCATTTCCCAAATTTAAAACATATCCAGATTTCAAATTTGTTTTTAATGTAGATTTTTGAGGCTTTGGGAAACAAATTTAGAAGCTTTTTAAGAATTTTGAAAGTTTCAAGAAAATGAAAAGAAAATTCTTCAGGTTATTAGGAAAATTTAAGATATTTTTTATTTTGAAAAATTAATTTTAAGGGAATGTTTCAAAATATTTCAATATTCTTTAAAGTGGAAGATTTTAAGGCATTTTTTTTACTTTTTCAAACAATTTAGGAAATATTCGAACAATTTGAAAACAAAAATTTAAATGTTAAAATTGAAGATTTTGCAAAAATTTAGTTTTTTGAAAATTTTGGATGAAAGAAGATTTTTAATAATTTTGCAAGGTTTCAAGAGCAGCAGATTTTTTTCTGGATACCTAGGCAAATGTGGATGATTTTGTATTATTGTTGTAAAATTAATTTTAACGGAATATTTAAAAAGATTTCCAATATTTTCAAGAAAGACTCTGGAAGATGTAAAGGCATTTTTTAATTTTGCAGATTTTTGTTTAATTTTTAGGAAAACTTCCCAGTCAATTTAAAAGATATTTAGGAATATCAGAAGTTTTAAAAATATTTTAAACCTAGAAAAGATTTTAAAAAATTAAGACCTAAATATCTTTTGAACTGGCACAAATGTTTCCTAATATTTTTTAAAATAAACAAAATTTATTTTTTAAGTATGTATTAAAAAACTTGAAAGAAATAAATAGTTGTTTATATTATTTTTCAACTCAAATCGATAAATTATAGGTGCGCGTAACTCATGATGCTGTTTTCTTTGAAGTGTCTACATTTTTTATTGACATTTCCCCATTATTTATTCGAACATTTCCATCTTCAGTATGTAAACAATACAAAAAGTATATTTCAAGGAAACATTTTATTGAGCTCAGGGTTCGTTCCTAATTTGACGTTAAAAGTACAGTAAGGGAATATTTTCTTTGTTGGTACTATATCCACTCCTAACAGGAAAATAATTTTATTGTTTTTATCTTTGAGACAATATTGCGTGGCTCTTATAAAATTTCAATTTCTTAAAATTCCCCTTTTTCCTTATTCTCAAAAAACTTCCCTTTCTCTTTAAATATACGATATTTGAAAATACAATTAATTTAATAGTTGCACAATTTTTAGTTAAAAGGATTTGTAATTAAACAATTTTGAATTAAATGCCACCAGGATAAATTCCAAACAATGGAAAATTAAGATGATAATTTTTCAATTCCGAGCCTTAAAAATGTGAATGTTTTAGAAACAAATATTAAAAATTGAATTATTTTTTATTTGACAATGTTCGAAAATATTGAACATTTTAAACTCAACTAAAAAAAAAACAATTTCCAATTGAAAAGCTTAAAATTCTGCAACTTCAAAAATTGTAATCATACTATTTATTTGAATATTTCAAGTATGAACATAATTCTTTTCAAATGAAGCATTAGAAAGTGAACAATTTTTTATTGAAATGTACAAAGTTAAATAATTAAAAATAGACTATTCCAAGTTTTGATCTACGAAGTTAAATGTTTTAATTTGCACAATTTAAAGTCAAACTTTCAACATTTATTCACTCGATTTTTAAATATTTATAGGAGTGATGAGCATTCTCAAATTTTATTTTCATATCTTACCAATAACAAATTTACAAATGTTTCTGCATTAAAAAGTGTAGTTTCAAATTTACATTCAAATTATTAATTTTATTATGGTAAGGCCGAAAAGACAGATCTTGCAAAGATATATTTACTTAATAAGTATCATGATTTTATTGTTAATGATGGTATTTTTAAAGAGATGACTGAAAAATCCCGAAAAATAAAATTCCTGAATTAGAAAATTCCCGAATAATAAAATTTCGGAATAACAAAATTCCCCAATTGGAAAATACCCGAATAATAAAATCCCAGAATTGAAAAATTTCGGAATAATGAAATTTCCGACAGTTTATAATACATATTACCGAATTTTGAAATTTCCTAATTGAAACAATTAAAAAAATTTTATTTATAAAATTAATTGACCTTTAATTTATCCTAATTTAATTAATTAATTAATAAACCATTACAATTATATTACAATTAATTTATTTTAATTGTAAAAAAATGTAATTGTTTATATTCGGAAATTTTATTATTGGGGGATTTTGCAGTGTCGGGAATTTTATTTTTCGGGATTTTTCAGTCGTCCTTTTTTTAAAATAGAAAATATTCTTGTTTGTGAGAACTACTTTAAATGTTAATATTGTTTATTTAACCAAGTTTCCTTGTCCGAGTGTTTTATATCTTCGTGAATGGATTTCCAACCTAAGTAAATTCATTTGTTAAAAATAAATTCTTTAATGGGCAGAAATCATTAAAAGATAAATTTAAATTATTTAGAAATCTCACATTTCTTACAAAAAGATTGTATCTTCTTTTTAAAGTTTGAAAATTAAATTATAAAATCTTTTCTTTTGACTGGCTATTAGATACTAGTACTGGTTTTTAATACTGGGTTTTACACTGGTTTTTAATAATGTTTATTAATACTGGCAAAGGCCTCCAATTTATTATTATATAAAAATTAAAGTTTAATCTCCTGTTTGGACTTACATCTCGGTTCAAAAATCATTTAACATTATTTACAAATATAAAATTTCTTACAAAAAGATAGTTTCTTTTTTTTCTACATGTAAAAATTGATGTTTAATTTATCCCCTTCTTCTTGAAAAAATTACCACTATATTTTTGGAAAATGAAAATGCTTATTTTGTCGCGTTGTATTGTTTAATCTAAAGCACCGTTCCTATTTTTTTATTTATTTTTTTTATAGATATTACACTTTTATGATAGGTCTTTTTCGTGTAATCACAATTTGCAAATGATCGAAAAAATATGAATAGCAGAAAGCAACTCATAAAATTGAACATTGGAAGTAATGAATTCCTAATGCTTCGGCTTTATGTTTTAGAGGGTCTTCTTAATTTAGATTAAAATTTAAATCGATATAATTATACCCAAAATCTTGAATTCTTAACCGATTTGAAAGTTTAGCCATTCAATTTATTCTGACTGAGCACATTAATTCTACCTTATTACTTTCTACAATGAAAATGTTCAATATTTCAAGGGTGATCTCGGACTGAGTTTGATCTTAAAAATTGTTTCTTTCCAGGTCGTCGATAATTTCGATGACATGAACTTGAAGGAAGAACTTCTTCGAGGAATTTATGCTTACGGTTTTGAAAAACCATCAGCGATTCAACAGCGTGCCATCTTGCCCTGTGTCAAAGGTCATGATGTCATCGCCCAGGCTCAATCCGGTAATTTGCATTCCAGTCTATATTTCGCGAAAGAAAAAAAAAATAGCCAATTACGAATGTTTCTTCTAATCCCATCGTTTTTAATTTCAGGAACTGGCAAGACTGCTACGTTTTCCATTTCTATTCTACAACAGATCGATACTAATCTTAATGAGTGCCAGGCCTTGATTCTTGCGCCAACTCGTGAGCTTGCTCAGCAGGTGAGAGTCTATTTATTTTTACTTTTATCAATACCTTGTCTTATGAATTTTGTATTTGTCTCCAATTGTAGGGTGTCTAGCGGACCAGAAAATCGGGAAAACTCCCGGGAATTTGAATTAGGATCGGGAATTTTTTTCTTCTATCGCAAAATCTACTTTTTTCAACTTTATCTCCTTTTTATTGTTTAGTCGAGAATTAGAGGAAAATTTTCGACGATTTTTTATGTTCTTTTAATGATTTTTTCTTTTTAATCGGTTCAGAGCTATCAGAATTCTCATTTTGACAATTGTTTGAGAAAATATTGCAAAATTATTGCAAATGTCAATGTTTTCTTGAAATTTAAGTAAAATATAATATAATAAACATTTTACAAAGTTGATACAAAAAGATGTTAGGAAAATTCGAAGACATCTCGGGACAACTGAATAATCCCGAAAAATAAAATTTCCGACACTAAAATTCCTGAATTGGAAATTTTTTAATAATAAAATTCCCGACAGTTTATATGTTTATAATATTACCGAATTTGAAAATTGCCGAATTGTAATATATATCCGAACTAAAAAATTCCCGAATTTAAACAATTAAACAATTTTTTATAAATATTATTTATTAAAAATACAATAATGAAATATTCTTATTAAAAAAAAAATATATTTTTTAAGTTTAAATTTTCTAAAATTATTGTTTGATTTTAAAATAACAATAAATAAAAAGAATATATTTTTGGATTTAATTTTTTTCAATTAATGTTACTTTAATTTCAAACAATAATTATAGAAACTTTTTAAAAATTAAAAATAATTGTTTTTTTTTATAAAAGTACTTGATTATTGTATTTTTAATAATATTTATTTTTTAAAAATTTGAAGTGTTAAATTCGGGAATTTTCTAGTTCGGATATTTTATAATTTGACAATTTCCTGTCGGGAATTTTATTTTCGAGATTTTTCTGTCGTCCCTACATATCATCTTCAGGAATATATTAATAATCAAAACAATATATTTTTAAATAAATTTGATAGAAACCTTCTGATTACTTATTTCATGTATTTTACCAAAATATTTCTTTCAGCAGAAAAAATATTTAAATTTGTCAACATTTTTTATTTAACTTTAAACATGTACCATGAATGAAATTTTTTTCACAATTGTGATAATTTTGTACGATTTTATAGAAATTTACCTTCGAAATGATCCCAAGGACATAGAAAAATGTTTTATACTAGATTCTCTATCTAAACAAAAAACGTGGTATAACGAAATATCTCGAAAGTTTCGAACTCATGGTTTTTGGAAACCTCGTCTTTTAAATTTCTTGAAATTGCTCCATGTATTACATTTGAAATTTAAAAATGAAATTTGCTGCGAACTCTCAATTTGTTTACAGCTGTTAATTGAATTTTGTGATTATTATTGTGGCGAAATATTTCATTAATCTGGCAAAAACATTTTAAATTATCTACTTTGGCAAGAGAATGGAACTTAATGTCATGAAATACAAAAAATTATTCATTGCCGTTAATTCTTTAATACCAAAGGGTTTGATCATTCAAATTTTGAGTTTACACTAGATATTACATCAAATATTTCAAAAGATTTCGTAAATTTTCAAAAGACTTCAGAAGATATCTTTGGGTATTACAAATTTTTTTTAAATTGTCAACGTTTCCAAAATGTTTCAAGTACTTTCAACAGGTTTAAAGGGTTTTTATATCAATTTAAGAGATTACAAAGAATGTTGTAGGATTTAAAGGTTTTAGAAGGATTTCCAGCAATTTCAAATAATTTTTAGGAATTTCAAAATAGGGGAGACCGGGGCGAGATGAGCATACGGGGTCATATGAGACACTGCATTTTCTCTCAAAATATGTGATTTTTGTTGCTGTTCTTTTCAGAAATAACATAAAAAATGATTTTTAATTTCTCGGGAAAAGAAAAAAAATTTAAATAGAGTAGATGAAGTAAAAATAAAAATGACTAAAATTTCAAAACCTGAATCCTGTTATTCTATGATAGCATAGAATCAAAAGAAATGATTGAAAATAACAGATAATATTTTAAAAATAAAGTTTGTCGTGAAGTTTATTTACCGAACTTGAATGTACTAACGCATTTATACACAATTAATTAATAAAAACATTTTTAGAGACCCTAATGTATTTTGAAAGATTTTAAGGACTGTCGGAAGTGTTTCAAAATATTTCTTGGGATTTCACAAGATTTCAAGTTATTTCTACATATTTGAAGGAGTCTCACAAGATTTTAGGTCATTTCTAAAAATGCTGAGTAATTTCTGGGGATCAGAAGTGTTTAATTAAATAATAATGCGTATTTTTTATATTAATTAGGCCCTTTTCCGTGCAATGCCAACTCATTTATTTAAATTGTGAGAAAACCTCGGAGTTTGCACTACTTTTGCAATATCTTAAAAAATTGACCAAAATGACGTCATCCTGACTCATTAAATAAACATTAAAAGATCTTACGCAATCATCGATAAACAGGTGATATCATTCTCTACGTTGAATTGATTGGGGAAAACAAGTGTGGTCTGGAAAACCCCGAGAATTTTAAATTGCCTGGTTACTAGACACCCTGAATTAATTGAACTCTTTGGTTCTTTGTCTAATTATCCTCATGTTATTTATTTGTGGCATTTTTAGATCCAGAAAGTAGTGATCGCCCTCGGAGATTTTATGCATGCGCAATGTCATGCATGTATCGGAGGAACCAATGTCCGCGAAGATATTCGCAAATTGGAAGCGGGCGTTCACGTTGTGGTTGGAACACCCGGCAGAGTCTTCGACATGATCAGCAGACGAGCTCTCCGCGCCACTAGCATCAAGCTTTTCGTTCTCGATGAAGCTGATGAGATGCTTTCTCGTGGTTTCAAGGAGCAAATCCACGATGTATTCAAGCTACTGCCCGCAGAAGTTCAGGTAATTTATCCGTCAGATAAGAGACTTTTTGCCAGGATCACAGGCTTTCCCCTTTTTCTTTTTAAATTAATCAATCAATTGAGGCCTCGGACTCCTTACACTTTTTGAGCAATGACACTATTTTGCTACTTTTTCGAATAAAATTACAATAAAGACACTATTTTTGAACTTCTACGCTAATTGGATAAAATAATATGTGCAACATGTCAACGAATTAACAACATACCGGAAAATTGTCTTAATGGTTGATTAGGGGCAGTGCTTAAATTATCAGGGTGGCGACTTGACCGGGAAATGACCCTGAATTTTATTGACCGGGAATTTAATTTAAAAACCGGGAATTTACTTCTGATCATAGCAAAATTCAAGAAATATAATTTCACTTGGAACAGGGAATGTTTTACATGGAATGGGAATTTTTTAAAGGAATTATAATTCGGATTGAGAAAAAAGGAATTTTTAAAAATCCCTGTTTCAAGTCAGAATTCGTCACAATTTGAAAGTTCCCTCTTCTAAATTTTAGGTAATATAAGTACTTCAAGCCGTTTTCAGAGTAGAAGTAGAATTTCAAAGAAGAAATAATTATAATAGAAATTTTTTTTACATTGTTCGTTGCGAATTCATCGTTTATTAGTTAGAAATTCAACTACTGGGTTAAAAGTTAAACTTTTGTTAAAAATTCATTTATCTTTTTTTGATGAAACTTCAACTATTTGGTTGAAATTTGATATTTTTCATTTAATAATTAAACTATTTGTTTGAAAATGTATGTACTTTGTGGAAAATTCATCTATTTTTGTAGACAATTAATCTTTATGGTTGACAATTCATCTTTTTGGCATAAAATTAAACTATTCCAGTTAAAGATTCATCATTTCAGTTAAAGATTCATCATTTTATTTGAAAATTCACCAGTTTGGTTGAAAATTAATTTCTTTAAACGAAAATTTAACTGCTCCATTCTGAGTTGAAAATTAAAATTTTCAAGTTCGGAATTCCACAATTTGGATAAAAATTTGTCTTTTTAATTGAAAATTTGACTATTCCGATGAAATATCATGTATTTTGTTAAAAAATGGATTTTTTTTGTTGGTAAAAAATTATCTTATTTTTCTTTGAAAGTTAATCTTCTTGTTTAAAAATTCTTCTTTTCGGTTAAAAATTCAAGTATTCCAGTCAAATATTTATTATTTTAGTTAAAAATTCATCTTTTACGTTTGAAATAAAATTATTTGGTTGAAAGTTAAGCTCTTTTGTTGAAAATTAATTTCTTTTTTTAGTTGAAAATCCATCGTTTTAATTAAAAATTCATTTCTTTGGTTGAAAAATTAGCTGTTTAATTGAAAATTTGTTTTTTCTTTTGATGTTTCTTGGTTGAAAATTATATTTTTTTTTTCAACTGAAAATGTAACTATTAATCCAGTTGAATATTTCATAATTTTAGTTCAAAATTCATGTCTTTGGTTGAACATTCATTTTTGACTAAAAATTTGATTATTCAATTTTTGGTTGAAAAATTATCTTTGTTAGTTGAAAATTCGTCTTTTTTGGTAGAAATTAATCTTCTTGGTTGAAAATTAATCTTTTTGGTCAAAAATTCAATTATTCTAGTTAATGATTCATCATTTCAGTTAAAAATTCATCTTTATGGTTTGAAATTCAACTATTGCAGTTAAATATTTACAATTTTATTTGAAAATTCATCACTTTGTTTGAAAATGTAACTATTATTTTGAAAGTTAGTTTTTGCTGTTGTTCAAAGTTAGTTTTTTTTTTGTTGAAACTAATTTTTTTAACTGAAAATTTAACTTATTAAAGTTTTGGTTGTCAATTTATCTTTTTTTTAGTAAAAATTAATTTTTTGGTTTGAAAATTGAACTATTTCAGTTAAAGATTTATTGTTTTAGTTGAAAACTCTTATGTTTGGTTTACGAATAATTTTTTAAACTAAAAATGTTACTATTCCATTTTCGATTGAAAATTATTATTTTTTCAGTTCAAAATTTAACTATTTGGTTGAAAATTTGTCTTCTTTTATTAAAACTTCAAACCTTTCTTTAAAAGTTAATGTATTTGGTTGAAAAATTGTATTTTTGGGTAGAAAATTAATCTTTTTATTTAAAATGTAATCTTCTTTAAAAATTCGTCTTTTTGGTTGAAAATTCGAGTGTTCCAGTTAAATAGTCATCATTTTAGTTGAAAATTTATCTTTTTGGTTTAAAATTTAACTATTCCAGATAAAGATTCATAATTTGATTCGAAAATTCATCACTTTGGTTGAAAATTGAACTATTTGATTGAAAATCCGTTTTTTTGTTGTTGAAAATTAATTTTTTCAACTGAAAGTTTAACTATTCCATTTCTTTGTAAAAAATTGATATTTTTTAGTGGAAAATTTAAGTATTTTTTTCAAAATTCATTTATTTTGCAACGTTTTGCTCTGTTGTGTTAAAAGATGTTTAGAACGAACGTCATGAATTAAAATAAATGCTTGCGTTTTGCGGCAAATATAAATATGTTACTTTGAGTTGACCGGGAAAATTGAAAAACTTGACCGGGAATTTGAAATCGTCCGCCGAATCGCCACCCTGATTATATAGTTTTTTGTTGATGAAATTTTGAACCACGTACCCAAAAAAGATGCATTCTCAACAAACAATGTAATAGTTGATATTTTAACGAAGAAAATATTTTCATGTTAAATCAAAATTAGTTAAATTAAACCCCCCAAAAAAACGAATTTCCAACAAAATAGTTGAATCTTCAACCGAAGCGATGAGCTTCAACATCATAAGAGTTGAATTTTCAACTAAATACTTCAATTTTCCACCCAAACGATGAATTTTTAACCAAGAAGAATGATTTTATACCAAAAAAAGATAAATCCTCAACAAAATACATATATTTTTAACCAAATGGATAAATTTTCAAAAATTTGTAACTAAACAGATTGAACAGTGGATGTGATGTTAGTCCAAGTTTTATTTGACTAATTTTTAGTTTATATTTATTTCGTTTCACAACATTTTTAACTAAGTAGTTTAATTTTGTACCGGATAGTTGAATTTTCTACTAGATTGTTGAATTTTTTAAGCCAAAAGGACAGTTTTTCTACAAAACAGTTACATATAAAATCTGAGAATATAAATTTTTATCAAAAAGATTAATATACAACCAATCAGTTGAATTTTAAACAAAACAGTTACATTTTTCTTTAAACATATTAATTTTGAAACAAAAGGATGAACTTTTAAGAAAGTAGTTCAACTTTGAACCAGTGAGTTTAATTTTCAACCTAGAAAGATGATTTTTCAACGATAAATGTAATAGTTGATGTTCCAATATGAAAATATTTTTATTTAAAATAAAAAAAAACAGTTGGGTTCAGCCAACAAAGACCAATTTTTGGACAAAATACTTGAATCCTCATCTAAACAGATTAAAATTCAACCAGAATGTTAGATTTTCTACCAAATTATTAAGTTTCCTATCCAAAAATACGAATTTTCTCAAAACAGTTGAATTTTCATCCCGAAAATGTGAATTTTCAACAAAAAAGTTATTTCAACTGAAACAGATTCATTTTAAACCAGACAGTTGCATTTTTAAGTAAAAAAGGTTGAAATTTCTACAGAAGGAGATGACTTATCAATCCGAAAAGATGAAACTTGAACAAAAGCGTTGGATTTTTAATCAAAAAAGAATTTTTTTAGTCAAGGAAGAAAAGAAAATTTAATAAAACTTTTGAATTTTCAACACAAAAGTTGAATTTGCAACCAAAAAGTGTGACTTTTTAACAAAATTGTTGAATTTAAGAGAAAAATTTATTCTTAACGAAAAATTTAACAGTAGTCTTTTCAACCGAAATGAATGACCTATCAATCAAAAAGAGTTGGATTTTCTTATTCGCTTCCAATAATTTAATTCGCATTTAAGTGAAAAAAACTAATTTTTTTAAAATTTTTGACACTACTTACACTATTTTTTTAAAGTGAGTCCGAGGCCTGTAAATTTGAAAATATAATTCTGAATTATAATCGAAAATGATGTAAATAAATATAATTCTGACCTGGAACAGAGAATTTTTGAAACTAAAAGTAATTATAACTTGCAACAGGCTATATTTGTGAAGGAGTTTAATTTAGACTTTGAGAAAAGCAATTTCCGTGAAGAATTATAATTTTCAGTTTCGAGCAGGGAATTTCCGCGAAGAATTATAAATCTTCACTTTCCAATAAGGAATTTTCTTAAAGTATTATAATCAGGGTGGCCGCTGGACCAGGAAATGGCCAGGGAAACCCGTGAATTTATTTTTTGACCGACAATTTTACAAATTTTTAGAAAAACAATCTGTTCAAGTTTAATTTTAACATTTTTTAAAATAATTAGTTTAATTGTGATCTTTTTCAATTGTGATATAATTCATTTTACATTGCGTAATTCGAAAACTTTTCACTTTACAAATTTTCCATCTTAGATTTTAATTCTTGAGCGTACATTTTTCATTTAAAGAATTTTAAAATGCAGTTTTAAAGACTTGAAAAATTAAAAGTTTAGAATTAAACTGTACATTAAGGATTATCAAGTGAAATAATACTTGATTTCACAAGACGATTCGAAATCAGTTCACAATTTTAATTGCTTTATAAAAAAAATTTAATTTGTGAGTAAAATTGTTGAATTTTGATGTATACATAAATATTGAACCCTTATTATTTCTAGAAAAAATTAGAGTAATTTGAAGAGCTGTTTAGAAGTTTTGAAAAGATTCAAAATTAATTAAAATTTTTTAATTATTTCAAATAATGTAAACGAAGTGTCCACGTATACCGACAAAATCCGGCTATTCGTACCGAAATTTCGGTCAAAATAGCCCACGGCCTAATTTAAAACAAAATATAGATTTTTACAGGTTTTGAACAATAAATTTAGAAACTTTTTAAGAATTGTGAAAGGCCTCAATAAAATAAAAAACATTCTCTTAACATTCCTATGAATTAAAGAAAGGAATTAATTAAAAATTAAAAAGATTTGCAAAATTGTCAAAAATGAATCAGGAAGATTTTTAATTTTTCAGGAATTAAAAAGAAATTAGGGAAAACTCGAATCATTTTAAAGATGTTCAGAAACTCTGAAAAAATTTCAGAAATAATTTAAAATTTGAAAAAATGTAAAACAATATCCGAGTAGGTTTTTTAAGATTTTGAAATAAAATTCTGAAGCTTTTTAAGGATTTTTAAACTTTTGAAAATAAAAATAATTTAAGTTTTAATTTTAGAAGTGTTCAGTTTTTAAAAAAAGGTAATCGTTCAATTTTTAATGTTTCTAGCTTAAAATTTCTTTAAAAAATGTGCAGCTTAGTTTTTATTACTTCAAATGGAAACATTTTTAGCTTTAGATTTCGACTTTTTTAATTTCATTGTCCGTGAAAAATGTTTGCGAACCGGGAATTTTTCTCTTTAACTAAAACAACTACCCTGATCGCTTTCACTTTGGATCATGGGGTTTCTATGAAGACTGATAATTTTGACATTAGGCCAGGGAATTTACGAAAAGAATTATTATTCAACTTGGAACGGAGAATTTTTGACACCTTACGGGAATTTTTGAAAATCATTTTAATTGTGATTTACAAAAATATAATTTGCAGAAACAATTCCTGTTCCATATCAAAAATAGTCAGATTTTGAAAATTCTTTGTTTCAGATCCGAATTTCTGAATTTGTTTGAATGAAAATTGTAATTTTTATGAACAAAAATTATATGATAATATGATTGAACTCAGAATTATAATTATTTTCCAAAATTCCCTTTTGGAAATCAGAAATCTTATATTCCCAATAAAAGCGGGAATTCCAATTGGAAATTACGATGCTAATATATTTGTTTTTGTTTCCAGGTTATCCTGTTGTCTGCTACTATGCCCTCTGACGTATTGGACGTATCCCAGTGCTTCATGAGAGCGCCAATCCGTATCCTCGTGAAAAAGGAAGAGTTGACCCTCGAAGGTATTAAGCAGTTCTTCATCTATGTTGAACGGGAAGATTGGAAGCTTGAAACTTTGTGCGATTTGTACGACACGCTGAGTATTACGCAGGCCGTAATCTTCTGCAACACGCGACGCAAGGTCGACTGGCTCACTGAGAACATGCACAATCGAGATTTCACCGTATCCGCCATGCACGGAGACATGGAGCAGAGAGAGCGAGACCTCATTATGAGGCAATTCCGCACAGGTTCATCCCGAGTCTTGATTACCACTGATCTTTTGGCTCGAGGTATCGATGTGCAACAAGTCTCCCTCGTCATTAATTATGACCTTCCGTCGAACCGAGAAAACTACATTCATCGGTATGTACTTTCAATTACTATTTTATAGTTCATTTCTTTCAACAGGGTTGTTGCTGCAAAGTCCCAATTTCGAAATTCCCTGATTTTTCCTGACCAATTTTTCACTTTTCCTGTCCGTTATATATTTTTCTTTCGGATATACAGAGCTCGGAACGGGTTACTTTTTTGATCCGCGGTTACTAAAAAGTTACTTATTTTATGAAAATATTACTTTTGGTTACATTTTTTGCCTGAAATAACGAAATGAATTAATTCATTAATCGTATTATTTAAAAACTTATGAAAATTGCAAAAATCTAAATTTTTTCAGTAAATTTGGCACTTCAGGGCCAAGAAAATTAGGAAATAACAATATAATAATAATTAGTTTGTATGTAAAATGTATAAAAAGGACTATCAATTGAGTTATTATGAATCCCAATAAAAATGGCAATTTACCTAAAATTTCTAGTTTTTAATTTAAAATTTAAATCTTTTTTGTTGAAATATCGAACTATGTATTATATTCTTCGTTGAGATTTATCTTCTTTGGTTGAAATTCGGTTAAAAGTTGAAAAAATTTTATTTAAACTTTATTTTGTTGTTAAAAATTCATCATTTGAGTTGAAAATTCGTCTTTTGGTAGAAAGTTAATCTTCTTCACTCAAAATTCCTTTTGTTTAAAAATACATAATTTTATTTAAAAATTTATCTTTTTGGTTAGAAATGTCCTTATCCTATCTTTCCTATCTTTGAAAGTTGGTATTCGTCGTTTAGTTACCGTTACCGTTACTTAGTTAACCATAAGGCGATCTCATCGACGATGGGCGATCTGTGTTTATTTGAACTCGAGATGTTTGTTTTCATAAGAAGCTTATTGGAAGTATTAGCATTTATACTTCGGTATATATACGATTCTTTTCACGCATTTTTTAAAAATAAGGCTTTTAATTAACATTTGAAACATTTTATTCGTATTTTGAAAGATTCATTTTGGATTTAACGTTTTAGTCATAGTTCATTTGTATTTCAAAATGTTTGAAACTTTCGAAATTTTGAGTACCATTTATTTTAGGGTATCAAGAAAGAATGTATTTCCAATAATTCGTTTCTACGATAGCTTGCAAATATATAATAATTATTAATTATTTTAACAATTTTCATAAACATATTTAGAGTTTGGCTATTTTTCAAGGAACAGGTACAGTTTGTTTACAAAGTCAACTACGAATGTCTTTCTGATAAAACTTTTCTATGTTGCTTCGTAAATTTACAACAATTATTAATAATTGAAACAATTTGCATAAACAAAGAGTTTGGCTATTTTTCAACGAATAGGCTAAATTTCTTTTACAGAATTCACTAAGAATATCCTTCCGATGACTCTTTTCTATGAAGCTTTGCAAACTTACAAGAATTATCAATTATTTCAACAAATTAAGGGTTTGGCCACTTTCCATCGAATAAGCCCAATTTGTTTACGGAATCACCAATAATGTATTGCCAATAACTCTTTTCTACGATACTTTGCACAGTTACAATAATTATTAATTATTTAAACAGTCTTCATAAACATATTCAGAGTTTGGGTATTTTTCAAGGAATAGGCACAATTTGTTTACGGAGTCAACTAAGAATATCTTTCCGATAACTCTTTTCTATGTTGCTTTATAAATTTACAAGAATTATTAATTATTTAAACAATTTTGATTAAAAAATTAACAGTGTGGCTATTTCTCAACGAATATGCTCAATTTTTTACAGAATTAAGTAAGAATATCTTTAAGATTATTTTTTTCTATAATGATTTGCAAATTTTCAAGAATTATTAATTATTTAAAGAATTTTCATGAACAAATTAAGAGCCCGGTCATTTTTCAACGAATAGGATCAATTAGTTTAGGGAATCAAGAAAGAATGTATTCCCAATAAATCTTTTCTACGATACTTTGCAAATATACAATAATTATTAATTATTTTAACAATTTTTTTAAAAATATTCAGAGTTTGTCTATTTTTCAAGGAATAGGCAGAATTTTTTTACGGAGTCAACTAGGAATGTCTTTTCGATGACTATTTTATATGCTGCTTTGTAAATTTACAAGAATTATTATTTGTAATATCATTATTTTTAACGAATTGGCTCAATTGGTTTACAGAACCAAACAGAATGTATTAAAAATAAGTCTTTCCTATGTTACTTTGCAAATTTACAATAATTGTTAATTATTTTAACAATTTTCATACACATATTCAGAGTTTGGCTGTTTTTCAACAAATAGGCTCATTTTGTTTACGAATTCAACTAAGAATATCTTTTCGATGACTTTTATCTATGTTGCTTTCTAAACTTACAATAATTTTCAATTATTTAAACAATTCTAATTTAAAAACGGAGAGTTTGGCTATTTTTTAACGAATAGGCTCCATTTGTTTACGGACTCAATAAAGAATGTTTTTCAAATACCTCTTTCCTATGATACTTTGAAAATTTACAATAATTATTAATTATTTAAACAATTTTCATGAACACATTCAGAACAATTTGTTTGCGAAGTCAACTAAGATTATTTTTCCGGTGACTCTTTGCTATGTTTTGTAAATTTACAAGAATTATTAATTATTTAAACCATTTCGATTACAGAATTTAGAGTCTGGCTATTTTTCAACGAATAGGCTCAATTTTTTACAGAATTATTTATTCTGCATCGTGAGATGGTATCCATGCGTATGAGGCTCTAGTTTTGTTAAAAATTCGTCTTTTTCGGTTGAAGATTCCCCTGTTTACGTATAAAATTCAACTATTTGGTTGAAAGATAACTTATTTGTCAAAAATCCATATTTACTGGTTGAAAATTCAACTGTTTTGTAAAAATTGATCTTTTTAACTTCAAAATTCAACAATTTGGTTGAAAAATAACCTACTTTGTTGAAAAATCGTATTCTTTGAATGAAATCTATTGTTTTTTATATTAAATTTTAATCTTTTTTGGTTATTACATCAACTATTACATTTTTCGTTAACAATTCATCTTTTTTAGTCAGAAAAATTCAACCATCTTGTTAAAAGTTGAACTACTTTCTTAAACATACATTTTTTTGTTGAAGATTCATAATTTTAGTGGAAAGTTCGTCTTTTTTGATAAAAAATCTTTCTTTTTGGTTACTTTTTTGCCACATTAGTTTTACTTTTCGGTTACTTTTTTGAGAGAAGTATGGGTACTATTTTACTATTTTTTGAAGCTTCAGCAGTTCCGAGCCCTGGGTATAAAAACAACATAACACCTAGGAGATCAATAATGTTGATGTAAAAAAAAAGGTTTGGTTCTTCAGTTATTTTAAAGACTGTTAGTGACAACAGTCATTAAGAATTTTATGAGGGGTCGTCCACAAATTACAATCAGTTAAAAAAAATTAATTTTCAACTAAATAAAGTGAATTTTTAACGAAGAAGTAAAAATTTTAACTATATATTTAAATTTGGTACCATAAAAAAACGAATTTTCAACAAAATATATGAATTTTTAACCAAATAGTTCAGTTTTCAGCTCAACGAGATAAATCTTTCACCAAAGATGGAATAATTAAATTTTCAGTTCGA
>CAKNYM010050038.1:102917-113947 GCA_932195095.1 Andricus curvator
TAAATGTTTAATCAAGCAAATGAATCTTTTAATTGGCAATCAAAAATAGTTGAATTTAGTAAAAAAATACGAATTTTCAACAAACTAAATCCTCAACCAAAGCGGATTAATTTTCAAATCTACAAGGTGCATTTTGAACAAGAGTTGAATTTTCAACCGAGAAAGATTTTTCAGTCAAGAAAGAAAGAAATCTATTTTCAAGCCAAAAATATGAGTTTTAAACTAAATAAATGAATTTTCAACCAAAAAAGATAAATTTTAAAACAAAAATAGAATAGTTACATTTTCAATTTGAAAAATTAAGTTTATGACAAAAAAAAACGAATTTACAACAGAATAATTATTCTTCAATTTAAAATAGAATAGTTGTATTTTCAAACAAAAAGACGGAGTTTCAACTAATGAGATTACTTTTCTACCAAAAAGACGAATTTTCAACAAAAAACATGAATTTTCAACCAAATAGTTTTAACTTTTCATTAAAAAAGATGAAATTTCAACTTAAATCAAATGTTAAATAGACAATTTAAATTGCACCAAAAGATACAACAAATGAAATAATTGAGTTTTAATGGGGAAAAAAACTAGTCATCACAAAATAACTTAATTTTAACTAAATCTTAACTAAAAAAGACATTTTTAACCAAAAATAGAGAAGTTGAATTTTCAATCCAAAAGATGAAGTTTCAACTAAAGAGATTACTTTTCTACCAAAAAAGACGAGTTTTCAACCAAATAGCCGGAATTTTCTACTAAAAAATATAAATTTTTAACAACAAATGGATTAATTAAATGTTCAGTTAAAAAATCAATTTTCAATAAAAAACGAATCATCAAATTGAATTTGCAAACCAAAAAGATTAAGTGTTAACTATTGAGATTACTTTTAAACGAAACAAAAATGAATTTTCAAGAAAGTATATGAATTTTCAACCAAATAGTTTAACTTTTCACTAAAAAATATCAATTTTCAACTTGAAATAGAATATTAAATAGATCAGAATTTGTACTAAAAAAGACGAATTTCCAACCAAATAGTGGAATTTTCTACTAAAAATATATAATTTTAACAAAAAATAGAATAAATAAATTTTTTGTTAAAAAAAAACAACTAATTTTCGTTTTTTCTAAATCGAATTTTGAACCAAAGAAATGAATTTTCAACTAAGCAGATATGTTTTCAACAAAAAGTGTGTAATAGTTCATATTGTTACCAAAAAGTACTGTAATTTTCAAACAAAAACAGTTAAATTCAACAAAAAAATACGAATTTTCGACAAATTAGTTGAATTTAAGCAAAATAAATGAACGTTCAACTAAAAAAAAGAAGATACATTTTCAAGCAAAAATGGAAGTTACATTTTCATTTTTGAAAAGATTAACCAAAGAACATTTTTTTAAACTAAAATGAATCTTAACAATTAACTTTTTACCAAATAGTTGAATTTTTCAACCGAAAAGATGAATTTGCTACCCGAAAACTCGATCTTCAACAAAAATACATGAATTTTAAACTAATACAGTTTCAACCAAAAATAGAATTTTCAACCACAAACATGAGTTTTAAATCAAAAACAGTTTAATTTAACCAAAACAGACGAATTTTCAACAAAATAGTTGTATTTTAGCCAAAAATATGAAATTTCTACGATAACAGGTGCATTTTTGAACCAAAAAGACGAGTTTTCAACAAAAGAGTGGAATTTTTAATCAAGAAAAATTTTACAGTCAATAAAGGAAAAGAATATATATCCCAATATTGATTTTTCAATGAACAATTGAATTTTAAATAAAAAATAATTACTTTTTAACAAAATTGTTAAATTTTGAACAAAATAATAACAACTTCCAGCAAATAATAACAATTTTAACCACAAGATGAATTCTCAACGAAAAAAATTATAAAATCATAAAATTATACGTTTGTAAGACATACTTCTTATTATGTAACCCATTTTCTGTTCTAAATCTAATTTCATTAAGGTTCCACGTTTATTTAATTAACAGAATTTATTTCTATATTCATTCCCTAAGTTTATATAATCTTCCCAAGATTTTTTGGGGGAGGGATCGGGGCAAATCTTCCGCTATCTTTCCTTGGGGTGAGGAGGTTTGAAAATATCATAAAAATGCTTTACATAATTTGTTGGTGACCCCTAAACTTGAAATTCAGTTTGTCGAAAATTCCTTGACCCTTGGATTTTCCCTGTCCGGTATTATATTCCCTGATCTGTAGCAACCCTGTTTCAAGTTTTCTAAATTGGGATTGTTTTGTAACACTTCCAGGGTGCACAGTCTTCCCCTTTTTTTATTAGTTTCTCGTTTTTTCTCGAAATTCCCCCTATTCTCAAAGAAACTTCCCCTTTTCTCTTTAAATATACGATATTTGAAAATACAATATTTGAATTGCGCGGAAAATTCTCTGAAATTAGTAAGTGTACCTATAATTGAATAATAATAATTAAAGCAATTAAAGCACTTGAATAAATTGTTTATGAATAAATAAGGTACCAATAACATTACAAAATATATAGTACTTTTTAAATAAGGGTTAGAAGGTGAACACTTTATATATCTACCTAATTAAAAAATTGAATATTTCAAATTCATAAACTGCAATATTAAAATGTTCTAACTTGAACAATTTTTAATTTAAGTTTAAGAGCACTGAAGAGTTGGGCGGAGTGAAAATGCTAAAGCAAATCAAATCATTGGAGCTGAGGGGAAAAAAACGTGTGGGTTGGCATTCGACAAAAGTAAAAAAAAAATTTAATCAGTAAAATTTAACGATTTCAAATTCAAAATATTTCCTATTGGTTCAAAAATTATGACGAATTTGCTATATTTACAGCTTTTACTAGTGAACAATAATAAAAAATTACGAAATTTAAAAATATTTTTTTGCGCAGTAATAATTTGTTGTAAAATGTGCAAAAACATGGTTTTTTTTTTTGGATTGAGTCATATGAACACATTTTTAAAACGTTGACTATGTCGAACCTGAAATTTATTCAGCTTGAACCAAAGAAACATTTGATCATTTTGCTTTTTCGGGAAAAAAACTTTTATCGTGATTTAGGATTTTTGGGATTTCGTTTTTTTTTTTGCTATTTTGGAACCACAAAAAAAATGTTTGCCATGAATAAAAAATAATAGCATGTTTCTTTGGTTCAAGCTGAAGAAATTTCAGGTTCGAATCAATCCAAAAAACATGTTTTTGTACATTTTTCAACAATTTTAAATGAGGCAAAATTTATTTTTTAATTTGAAAAAATTTTTATTATAAAATTAAAAAAGTGAACAGAAGATATTAACCGATTTCAAAATTTGTTTCTTTACTTGTTTTGTATGTCGGACCACAAATTGTTATCCCTCAGCTCAAACGATTCGATTAATTTTTTACTTCGCTGTACTGAAGAGTGTAGCTTTAAATTTACATTGAAAGTATTAATTTATAGTAAGGAAGAAATGACAAATCTGGGAGATAAATATTTATGAGAACGATGTGAAACATATCAAAATTGTGTATTTAACTAATTTTATTTTTTTCTCGAACTTTTTTATATCACTGAATGGTTTCCAGCGACCTAAGTATATCCAATTTTTTTAAATAAATTCTTTAATGGCAGGAATCATTGAAAAATGATTGAAAATTATTTAAATATATAACATTTCTTATAACAAGATTGTTTGTTCTTTTCGACATATAAAAATAAGTGTTTAATCTTTCCCCTTTTTCTTGAGAAAATCACCCTAGTTCCCCTTTTTTGAGCTCCTTTTCCGCTGTGTTCCCTGCTATTCTAACAAAGAGACTTTGATTTTATTTTGAAGTCTCGAAAATGGAATGTGTAAGAAATGATTGAAATCTTTTTTTGTTGAAATATGATTATCTAATGAAGTTGATTTATTTGCAGTATTGGACGTGGTGGTCGATTCGGTCGTAAGGGAGTTGCGATAAACTTCGTCACAGCGGACGACAAGCGAACATTGAAAGATATCGAAACATTCTACAACACCCACATCGATGAAATGCCAATGAACGTTGCCGATCTGATCTAGATATCGAGCGCCGACTAAATTGATTGTAATAAAAAATAAACAGTAAGTGAAAAAACGAGAAGCTATCAGCTGATCTATGGTGTGTGAGTATTTACGGAGTGAAACGGTGAACCAATATCGCTCGTGTACTGCGATCTGAGGAAACTTCACGGTTCTCACAAATTATTTTGTTCAATAATAGGAAGTAACGCGCTCGGTGGCTTCCTGTTATATCGCTGCGACCACCTACTGCTATCATTACTATCGATATCTTTGAATACTACCTTAATTATTATTATTATTACATAGCTATTATTCAGATTAGTATTAATCATTAATTATTTCGTGAGCACACTGGCTAACATCCATTCGACGTTATAAAAGCGGTTTTAAAACCGCGGCCTTTGCGGCATTATTCACAATGGGTCAAGGAGAGAGTAATTTTGCTCCCACCTCTTCTTCTCAAGCCCCTTTTTCCATCCTGACGAATAATTTTCTTGTTTCCTGTATCCTTAAAATTCTCCTTCCGTTCTTGATTCCTTCCATTTCACCGGAAGACGCGTTCATTGTATACTACTTTAACTCGCGATCGACGCTCGACAATTTTTTTTCGATACTTTTATTACCTCGACTGCGACATGTTTGTCTAGGCAGAGGTTTAGTTGGATATTGGAGAGGATATTTCAATCATAAACGATCTCGAAGGAGATGTCACTCGAGATTTAGGGGATAAATTTTGTATACGTATTTTTCAGTATTTGTTTTGTTTTGTTTGCTCTTCCAATTCTGTACAGAAACTCTGACTGGACCAACACGCGAAAAATAGAAAATGGTATTTGTATCTCTCTTTAAGTCTGCTAAACTTGGAGCATAGAGATTAAAACATTAAAGTGTCTTATTTGTATTTCCAGGCATTTTTGGGCAGTCCGGAAGTGGGGGAGATGATTTGGAAATAAAGACCGAATTTCCTAATTGAAAAAATCAGAATATTTAACTTAAATCACCCTTCTAAACTCCTGGCCCGGTATACACGTTGTTTTAGTCTCTGTATTGTAAATTAATTTTATCGGCCGCAGGGAATGCCCATTCGCTCGGTTGTTTTATACTTTTGTCAATAAAACCATTTTCAAACTATCGGTTCTTGTATCTTTCTTGAAAGTTCGATTAGAAATTTGCGTGAATAATCAAAATCTAGGACCTTTATCGAGTTGACAAAGTTATCAGAAACAGATTCACGCTTTCGCCATTGCTTTTCAATGGATGAGAACTTTAGAGAGATAAAAATATCAATATCCCTGTCACAAAGGCAAGTTTTGTTAACGTGCACACCTTTTGTTAATTCAAGTGTGTCAAATTTTTAGTTTACGTTACTTTTTATATTAAATATTTTGTTCTCGCAGGACGAAACAACGTTTGAAAATATCAGGTCGAAGGCGTCGACTTTATGTTCGAAAATAAATAATATCAAAGATGAACGCAAAGTTGTAGAGAGAGACTGAAAATGAAATCAAGAGTTCCTACGACTGATGTCCGATGAAGCTCGATTAATTACAATTAATAGTTTTTCAATTCGGGTGTTGTAAGCAAAAGACTTCGAAGAGACCCATTTTACTTGAATTTATAATTTCATATAATTGCAACTCATCGACTTTGTAAGATTCTGCTCTATTGAGCGAATATTTTCTTTACTATAGAAAGTCGATGCTTTCTTCTTCTGGTATAGGATAAATTCTCTAGTTATACACAAAATATTCGCACAGTCCTTTTGTTGTGTTTTAAAAACTGGGAAATAATACCAATGTAGTTGTGTTAATAAATAGGGTTCGAAATTTTACAACTTAACGTAAATTTTATGGGTTAGCTGAAAACATTTAATTTATAAACCTGCATTTTTTATTTAATTTAAATTGCTTTTTTCTATTACGAAAATTGACATATTCAGTGTTGAAAAAAACTCAGGTTCCAATCACATTCGCTGCGCAAGCATGAAACACGACTAAATGACAATAGAATTTTAATTTTATAACGCACTTTTAGAATTTTGCATGAAAGTAAAATTTCTTTTAATTAAGATGATAAATTTGGTTTCGCTGAAATTGTAAGTAGTTTATTTTACACGTGTAGTTTTGCAGAAAGTACGAGTGAATTTAAAAAGCAAAGAGGACCAGTTTCAAAAATGCAACGCGCAGCGAATTCGTGTCAAATCGTTGTAGGTGAGAATGTGTAAAAACAAAACATGGATATTGGTCAATAAGTATTTGCTATCTTTTTACACTTTAACTGGCTGTTAACTAAACGTGTATGTTCCAAACCAATGTAGGCGAATAATGTGCGAATAAATATTTATTCATGAAGTTCATGTGTTCCATTTCCCAGGAAATTGATAAAAAAAATGTCCTGTTTATAGTAATACTAGAAATCTACAGAGAGCCGGCTACTTTTTTGAAAAAGTGACGCTAAAGACACAATTTTCTCAGAATTTTATTATTTTTTAACTTCTTCGCTAATTGGCTAAAAATTCTCTCAATGGCTGATAAGGGGACGTACAAAATGTTGAATTTTCAAGCCAGAAATATGAGCTTTTAAGAAAACAGCTGAATTTTCATCCAGGTAGTTAAATTTTCAACCAAAAAGATGAATTATCAACAAATTACATAAATTTTCCACAAAACAGTTGAATTTTCAAGCCAGACGGACGAATTCTCTAAAAAACAGATGAATTTTCAATCTGGAAATACGAATTTTCACCAAAAAATTTAATAGTTTATATTTAAACCCAAAAAATTAATTAATTTTGAATAAAAAGCAGTTGAATATAACCAAAAAAGACGAATTTTCCACAACATACTTGAATCCTCAACTAAAACAGATTATTTTACATTTTTTATTAAATATTTTGAACAATGGATGTGATGTTAGTCCAAATTTTATTTGATTAATGGTTCAAATTTTTTCGTTTCTAACAATTTTTAACTAAGTAGTTGAATTTTTAAACTAAAAAAGATCAATTTTTACCAAAAATGGTGTGGTAATGTAATAGTGTACTTTTTATTGAAAACAATTTTCAATAAAAGAAATAATTTACAAAATTTTAATTTTGTACCAAGTAGTTGAATTCTATAACAAATTGTTGAATTTTCAAGTCAGAAAGACGAATTTTCTAAAAAAACAGATGAATTTTCAACCTGAAAATACTAATTCTCACCAAAAAATGTAACAGTTGATATTTAAGCCAAAAAATATTTTAATTTTAAATAAAAAACAGTTGAATATAACGAAACAAGACGAATTTTCAACAAATTACATACATTTTTGACTAAATATTTTGAACAATGGATGTGATGTTCGTCAAAATTTTATTTGATGAATTGTTTAAATTTTTTTCTCATTTCTAAACATTTTTAACTAAATGGTTGAATTTTTAAACTAAGCAAGTTAAATTTGTACGAAAAATGTAGTTGAATTTTTATTAAAGATAATTAATTTTCAATAAAAAAAGAACTAATTTTCTAAAAAGCTGTTTAATTGTGTACCAAATTGTTGAATTTTCAAGCTAAAAAGACGAATTTTCTATAAAATGTTGAATTTTCAACAAGTTAATTTACAACCAATCAAATTAATTTTTAACCCACAAAAAACGAATTTTTACTAAAATTATGAATTTTCAATCTAAGTAGATGAATTTTCTACGAAAAATGTACCTAATAGTTGATTTTTCAACAAAAAATATTTTAGTTCAAAATAAAAAACAGTTGAATGTAACCAACAAAAACCAATTTTTAGCACAATACTTTAATCCTAAACTAAAACATTAATTTATATTATTTATAAAACATTAATTTTCAACAAAACAGTTGCATTTTCAACTAAAGAAATTGATTTTTTACCAAAAGAAGAATTTTCCAGAAAAATACATCAATTTTCAACTGAATATTCAAATTTTCTACCAAATTGTTTAATTTTTGTGCTGAAAATACGAATTTTCTACTAAACCGTTGAATTTTCAACAAAAATTACATTTTGAACCGAAACCAGACAGTAGCATTTTTGAACAAAAAAAGATGAAATTTCTACAGAAAGAGATGAATTTTGAAATGAAAAAAATGAATTTTCAACAAAATAGATTAAATCCATTGCTTTTTTATTGGACCGTATGATCAAATTATAATTAATTCTATTGGAAGAATAACTTCGTTTTTAAAATAGTTTAATTTTCAACCTAACAAAAAGAACGAAATTTCAAATTGTTGAATTTTCAAACCAAAATGACAAATTTTCAATAAAATAATTCAATTTTGAACCAAATACAGGCCTCACAGACCGGTCCCTATATCCCCTATATGTATGCATTTTCAAGATCTTTAAAATTTTTTAAAAGATTTTAAAGAATTTTCAATATTTCAGGTAATTTTAAAAGATTAAAAATAAATTTTTAATGGACTTCAGTAATTTAATGCATTTCAAAAGATTGGAAATATTTGACGGTATTGTAAAAGATTGCCAGGCATTTTCAAAAGCTTTAAAAAGTGTCGAGGGATTTAAGAAAATACCAAAGGATTTGAAATATTTTAGGAAATTTTAAAAGATTCCCAGAACTTTTTTTAATTTATTTTAATAGTTTGAAGGGATTCCAAAGAATTTGACATATTTGAGGTGTTTTAAAAAATTTCAAGGGATTTCCGAGTGTTTTAAAAATTTTATGGGATTTTAAAAAGTTTGCATGCAGTTTTAAAGAATTTGGGAAGATATTGAAGGATTTTACAGGACCTGTAAGGTTATAGGATATTTTAAAATATTCCAAAGGATTTTATAAGATTTCCGAGGATTCCAATGGTTTTATGGGGTTTTAAGAGCTGTCAAGGTATTTTAATCAATTTTCCAGGCTTTCTGGAAATATCAAATTTGATAAAACTTCACGGTATTTTATATTTTAATGAATTTCAAAGAATTTACTCACAAGAAGTGAGGGAATTCGCAGGGTTTCAAAGATTTCAAGAGATTTTCAAATATGTTTTGCAATTCATTTTGAATTCGACCTGAATTCTTATTAATTTATACTGATTTTTTAAAGATCCTTTTGAATTCTTTTAAATTCACACAATTTTACTCAATTCAATAAATTTTTCAAAAGTTTGTTTTAGTCATCTTGAAGTTTTTAAAAACTTCATTTTTTCATATTTTTTAATTGTTTTTAATTCACTTGGTTGTTTTTGAAATTAAGCTTGATTTTTTATGAATTTCGTCTAACTCTTATTTCCCTTCAATTTCTCTCAATTTTATTGTAATCAATGGAATCTTTTCAATTTTTCAACTTGTTTCCAATTAATTTGACTTTAAATTGAATTGTTTTGTAGGCATCAGTCACTTCTTTGGTTCGAAATTAGTAGGGTTTCAAAGATTTAAATTTTTTTTACTTCACCTACAATTCGTTTAAATTCTTTGGAATTGTCCTGAATTTTTTTCATTAACATGAATTCTTCTAAATTCACTCAATTCTATTTAATTCATAATTAATTTTTTTTCGAAATTTTAAAAGTTTTTATTTAATTGGTCCTAAATTCTTTTAACCTCATCGTGAATTTTTATGAATTTCATCGAATTCTTCTCTTTTACCTTTATTTCTTCTAAATTCATTCCAATTTTACGGAAATCAATGGCATTTTTTTAATTAATAAAATATTTCCGATTCATTTGAATTCTTTGTAATTTAACTTGAATTGTTCTGAAGTATCCTGAATTTTTTACCCTTTGAGCACGAAAAAAGTACCCTTTGGTCCCTATATTTTATCCCATAGGGACTGTGAGGCCTGCAAATAATCAAATTTTCAACCAAGAAAGATGAATTCTTGGCCAAAAATTTGATATTAGACTTTTCACCAAAAAAGTTGGATTTTCTTATTGGGTTCCATTAATTCAATTCGAATTTATGTGGAAAAAGGAGAAAGACTGTGAAGCCGGCGATAAATAAATACGAATTTTTATAATTTATAGAATAAAGAAGAACATTCTAAATAAACATTGAAGTTCATTTTTAATACTTGAACTATTTTTTATCTCTGAAGTAAGTCCGAGGCCTGAAAGATTTTGATTTTCTTTGATTTTGATAGAAAATTTTGCATATGTATAATAAAATATAATTAAATTCGTAACTGTAATATTATGTGGATGCGTGTCTGTTTATAATTGACCCAGAAAATTATAGTGAATTTATTTTTTGGCTGGGAATTTTACAAATTCTTAGAAGAAACATCCTACCACTTGAAATATCACAAATTTCATATAGATCACTTGATGCAATACAATTTAAAATATGTTCGATTTCAACTTTTTGTTCAATTGATAACTTTTTCAAATTATAAAATCATTCAGTTTACAATGCGTAATTCTAACTTTTTTTTCTTTAATAATTTTCTATTCTGAGTCTTCATTTTTAAGCATACATTTTCAATTAAAGGAATTTTAAAATACAGTTTGGACAATGAAAAATTAACAGGGTTTAAAATTGAAATGTTTTTGATAAAAAACGTTTTAAGTTGATGAACTATAAATATAAATTGATTCATGATTTTCAAAATTGAACTGTAGTTCGAGTATTCAAAATCAAGGAATTTCAAAGGATTTCACATATTTTAAGGTACTTTATAAGAATCCAAGGAATTTGCAATAAATTTCAATAATTTGAAGTGAGTTGAAACATTTTAAGGTATTTCTAAAACTTCCATGGAATTTTCAAGACCTTTAAAAAGTTTCAAGGTATTTTAACGATTTAAAATGTTTTAGGGTATTTAAACAAATTCCAAGAAATTTTCAAGATTTCAATAATTTGATGTGATTTGAAAGATTTTAGGGTATTTAAAATTTTTTTGAATTTTATAGAGCTTTAAAAAGTTTCAAAGGATTTCAAATATTTTAGGGTATTTAAAAAATTTTCAATAGATTTTAGGTTATTTTTAAAACTTCCAAGGAATTTTCAAGAGCTTTAAAAAGTTTCA
>CAKNYM010050038.1:117782-142194 GCA_932195095.1 Andricus curvator
GATTTTAGGGTATTTTTAAAACTTCCAAGGAATTTTCAAGAGCTTTAAAAAGTTTCAAGGAATTTCAAAGGACTTAAAATATTTTAGAGTATTTTAAAAGATTCCAAAGAATTTTGCAATGGATTTCAATAATTTGTAGTGATTTGAAAAATTTTAGGGTATGTTTAAACCTTCAAAAGAATTTTCAAGAGTTTAAAAAGTTTCAAGGGATTTCAAAGGTTTTAAAATATTTTAGGGTTTTTTCAAATATTCCAAGGACCTTTTAATATTTTTTAATAATTTCATCAAGATAATTTGATGTGATTTTAAAGATTTTAGGGTATTTTTAGAACTTGCAAGGAATTTTCATGATCTTTAAAAAGCATTAAGGAATTTCAAAGGGTGACAAATATTGTAGGATATTTTAAAAGATTCCAAGGAACTTTCAATAGATTTCAATCAGTTAAAATGATTTCAAAGGATTTCAAAGATTTTGGGGTAATGTAAAACTTCCAAAGTATCACAGGTTCAAGAGATTTCAAAGGATTTGAAATATGTTAGGGTATTTAAAAATATTCCAAGGAATTTTTAATATATTTCAAAAATTTGAAGTGATTTAAAAGATTTTAGGGTATTCTTAAAAAGAATTTTCAAGAGCTTTAAAAAGTTTCAAATGATTAACAATATTTTAGGGTATTTTAAAAGATTCCACGGAATTTACAACAGATTTCAACCATTTGAAATGATTCGGAAGGATTTCAAAAATTTTGAAGTGGTTTGAAAGATTTTAGGGTATTTTTGAAACTTCCAAGGAATTTTCAAGAGCTTCAAAAAGTTTCAAGGGATTTCAAAGGATTTTACATATTTTAAGGTACTTTATAAGAATCCAAGGCATTTGCAATAAATTTCAATAATTTGAAGTGAGTTGAAATATTAAGGTATTTCTAAAACTTCCATGGAATTTTCAAGACCTTTACAAAGTTTCAAGGTATTTTAAATATTTTACGGTATTTAAAAAAATTCCAGGAATTTTCAATAGATTTCAATAATATGATGTGATTTGAAAGATTTTAGGGTATTTTAAAATTTTTGGAATTTTATAGAGCTTTAAAAAGTTTCAAAGGATTTCAAATATTTTAGGGTATTTAAAAAAAATTAAATAGATTTTAGGGTATTTTTAAAACTTCCAAGGAATTTTCAAGAGCTTTAAAAAGTTTCAAGGTATTTCAAAGGATTTAAAATATTTTAGGTTTTTTTTAATATTACAAGGAATTTAAAATATATTTTGAAAATTTGAAGGGATTTAAAACATATTAGAGTATTTTTAAAACTCCCAATGAATTTTCAAGAGCTTTACAAAATTTCAAGGGATTTCAAAGGACTTAAAATATTGTAGGGTATTTTAAAAGATTCCAAGGAATTTTGCAATGGATTTCAATAATTTGTAGTGATTCGCAAAATTGTAAGGTATTTTTAAACCTTCAAAAGAATTTTCAAGAGCTTTAAAAAGTTTCAAGGGATTTCAAAGGTTTTAAAATATTTTAGGGTTTTTTCAAATATTCCAAGGAATTTTTAATATTTTTAAATAATTTCATCAAAATAATTTGATGTCATTTTAAAGATTTTAGGGTATTTTCAAAACGTCCAAGGAATTTTCAAGATCTTTAAAAAGCATTAAGGTATTTCAAAGGGTGACATATATATTAGGGTATTTTAAAAGATTCCAATGAATTTTCAATAGATTTCAATCAGTTAAAATGATTTCAAAGGATTTTAAAGATTTTGGGGTAATGTAAAACTTCCAAGGAATTTTCCAAAGCATCAAAAAATTTCAAGGGATTTCAAAGGATTTTAAATGCTTTAGGATATTTTAAAAGATTCCAAGGAACTTGAAATATATTTCAATAATTTGAAATGATCTTAAAGATTTTAAGGTATTTTTAAAACTTCCAATGAATTTTCAAAATCTTTAAAAAGTTTCAAAAGATTTAAAATATTTTAGAGTATTTTAAATAATTCCAAGGAATTTTCAATACGTAAATAATAATAACAGAGAGATACCAATGTTAATGTTAATAAATAGTATTCGAAATTTTACAATTACATGTAAAACATTTAATTTATAAATCTGCATTTTTTATTTAATTAAACTGCTGCAAATAAACATTTATTCCTAAAACATATGTTCCATTTCCTGCAAAAGTGATTAAAAATTTCCTATACAGTTTGGTTAAACAAATTAATCAAAATTGCATTTTTCCAAGATTTTTATTAACGTTCTCTGGTAACTAAAATTAATACTGATTTATACTAAAAACTTAACCGGAGTATTACAAATCAAAGGATAAATAAAATGTAAACTAATTACGCGAACAGCTGAGCAAGTCCAATTTTGGAATGTTTATAAATAACAGGATATATAACATATAACTAAATGCTACTCATGAATATGAAAATTATGAGATGAGTCAGTTTTGCACCAAATTATTGCACTTATTGCGAATTATTTTCAGTTGTTTCATGATTTTTCAATATTTTTCATGATTTATACACTTTACCTACACTAAATCGGTTTGTCATTGAATTAAATAGACTATATCTTTCCATTTTTAACACTTACTGTAGAACACGTGTACGATGGAAATTAAAAGCCTAAGTACAACGCGTTTGTACGTGATTGAGCTCAATTAAAATTAAAATTAAGAATAAAAAGGAAGAGCTTGAAATTAATTTTTAATACGTCCACTCTTTCACTTATCTTACTTTTTTGTTTTTTGATTTTCTTCGATTCTTTTTCTTGTCATCAAGTTTGATCATCATGTCCAATATGATAAAAATATTATTTTAAGAGTACTAATTACTGAAGGTGAATTAATAAAAACTAAAAATTACGTATGCAATTTTTAACTACCATAAAATTATCAGGCCTCGGACTCACTTTAGGGATCAAAAATAGTGTAAATAGTGTCAAGAATTTAAAAAAATAGTGTTATAAATTTTTTCAAGTATTAAAAATTAACTTCAATGTTTATTTAAAACGTTTTTCTCCATTTCCTATTTAAATGCGAACTGAATTAATCGAACCCAATAAGAAAATCCGTCTATTTTTTGTTGAAAGTTCATTCTTCTCGATTGGAAAGTCTACTATTAAATTTTTCGTTAAGAATTCATCTTTTTTATTCAAAAGTTTTATTATTTGGTTCAAAATTGAATTATTTTGTTGAAAATTAAACAATTTTTTTCAAAAAGTCATACTTTTTGGTTCAAATTCAACTGTTTTGTTCAAAACTCGTCTTTTTGGCTTGATAATTCAACAACTTGATTGAAATTCTGTTTGTTTCTTGACTAACAATTTTGTTTTTATTGCAAATTCAACTGCATACTTTGTTCATCTTTTTGGTATGCAAATTAATCTCTTTCTATAGAAATTTCATATTCTTTGGTTGAATATGAAACTGCCCGTTTATAAATTACACTTTTCGATGAAAATTCTCATTTCAGGGTTGAAAATTCAATTGTTTTGTAGAAAATTCGTATTTTCGGCTCAAAAATCAAACAATTTGGCAGAAAGTTTAACTATTTGGTTTGAAATTGATGTATTTTCTTGAAAATTCGTCTTTCATGGTTAAATCCAATTGTTTTTTACTTTAAATTAAAATTTTTTAGATTGAAAATTCAACTTCTTGGCTGAAAGTTGAACTAGTTTCTTAACAGATCATTTTTTTGTTTGAAGATACATAATTTTAGTAAAAAAAAATTTATTTGGTTACAAATTATTTTTTTAAACTGGAAATTTAATTATTTGGTTAAAAATTCAACTGATTGGTTGTAAATTAACTTTTTTGTTGAAAATTCATATTTTCGGCTCGAAAATTAAACAATTTGGTATAAAATTCAACTATTTGATACAAAATTAAACTGTTTCATCAATAAAAATTTAGCTACACCACATTTGATAAAAAGTTGATCTTTTTTAGTTTAAAAATTCAACTATTTAGTTAAAAATTAATCAAATAATATTTGAACTAACATCACATACGCTGTTCAAAATATTTTGATTGAAAATTCAACTACATACTTTTTTCATCTTTTTCGTATGAAAATGAATCTCTTTCTATAGAAATTTCATATTCTTTGGTTAAATATGCAACTGCTCATTTAAAAATTACATTTTTCGATGAAAATTCTCATTTCAGGGTTGAATATTCAACTTTTTTGTAGAAAATTCGTATTTTCGGCTCAAAAATAAAACAATTTGGCAGAAAGTTTAACAATTTGATTTGAAATGGATGTATTTTCTTGAAAATTCGTCTTTTTTCGTTAAATCCAACTGTCTTTTTTCTTTAAATTAAAATCTTTTTTGTTGAAGTATCGACTATCACATTTTTCGTTGAAATTTCAACTCCTTGGTTGAAAGTTGAACTAGTTTCTTAAAAGATCATTTTTTTGTTTGAAGATTCATAATTTTAGTTGAACCAAATTTTTTTTTGGTTACAAATTATTTTTTTAAACTGGAAATTTAATTATTTGGTTAAAAATTCAACTGCTTGGTTGTAAATTAACTTTTTTTGTCGAAAATTCATATTTTCGGCTCGATAATTAAACAATTTGGTATAAAATTCCACTATTTGGTACAAAATTAAACTGTTTTATCAATAAACATTTAACTACACCATTTTTGAATAAAAGTTGATCTTTTTTAGTTTAAAAATTCAACTATTTCGTTAAAAATTAATCAAATAAAATTTGAACTAACATCACATACACTGATCAAAATATTTCGTTGAAAAATTATGTAATTTGTTGAAAATTTGTGTTTTCTGGTAGAAAATTCAACTATTTGGTTAAAAATTTATAAATTTTGTTGGAAGTTCATCTTTTGTGGTAGAAAATTAATTTCTTTGATTAAAAATGCGAATTTATTGTTGGAAACTAATCTGGTTCAGTTGAGGATTCAAGTTTTTCGTTGCAAATTCACCCTGTTTGGTTACATTCAACTGTTTGTTATTTAATATTAAAATCTTTTTTGGTTTAAATATCAACTATTACATTTTTTGTCGAAAATTAGTATTTCCAGGTTGAAAATGCCACTGTTTTATAGAGAATTCCTCTTTTTGGCTAGAAAATTCAACAGTCCTGTAGAAAATTCGTTTTTTTCTTCTTGAAAATGAATATTTTAACTAGAAATTTAACTATTCGATTTTTGGTTTAAAACTGATCTGTTTTAGTTGAAACTCAACTACTTTTTTAGAAATTCATGCATTAAAAAAATCGTCTTTTTTATAGAAAATTAATCCTCTTGGTTTGAAATTTAACTACTTGGTAGAAAATATATGTATTTTGTTAACAATTCGTCTGTTTTGCTGGGAAATCTTTTTTTTTAATGCAACTGTACGGTTGAAAATTAATCTGTTTTAGTTGATGATTCAAGCATTTTGATGAAAATTTGTCTTTTTTGGTTTATATTCAACTGTTTTTTATTTAAAATTAGAATTTTTTTTTAATATCAAAATTTTTTTGATGAAAAATAGTATTTTCCGGTTGATTACATAAAATGAAAATGCCACTGTTTTGTAGAGAATTCCTCTTTTTGTCTTGAAAATTCAACAGTCCTGTAGAAAATTCGTATTCTTCTTTTTGAAAATGAATTTTTTAACTAGAAATTTATCTATTTGATTTTTGGTTTAAAATTGATCTGTTTTAGTTGAAATCTCAACTACTTTTTTGAAAATTCATGTATTTAAAAAAAAATCGTCTTTTCTTATAGAAAATTAATCCTCTTGGTTTGAAATTTAACTATTTGGTAGAAAATATATGTATTTTGTTAACAATTCGTCTTTTTTGCTAGACATTTTTTTTTTAATACAACTGTATGATTGAAAATTAATCTGTTTTAGTTGAGGATTCAAGCATTTTGATGAAAATTTGTCTTTTTTGGTTTATATTCAACTGTTTTTTATTTAAAATTAAATTCTTTTTTTTTAATATCAACATTTTTTTATGAAAAATAGTAATTTACGGTTGAAAATTCAACTGTTTTGTTGAGAATTCGTCGGTTTAGTTTCCAAATTCAACAATTTCGTAGAAAATTGAACTATTTACTTGAAAATTCATTTGTTTTGTTAAAAGCTCAACTTTTTGGCTTGAAAATTCAACATTTTAAACGAGCGAAGAAGTTCAAAAATATTTTTAAAAAAAGTAAAGAAATAGTGGCATTAGCAGATAATTGCGAGAAAATAGCGTATTTAGTGTCATTTTTTTCGAAATAGTAGCAAAATAGTGTAATCGCTAAAAAAAAAGTGTCAATTAGTGTCAATAGTGTACTGAGTCCGAGGTCTAAATTATGTATTCATGATAAAAATCAAAGTCTTAGAATTAAGAATTGCTAAATTAAAAAACACGACTAGAATTTTAATCAAGTCTCATTTTTTGAATATGTAGTGAAAGAGTAGAGCGCAATCAGGTGTCTACAAGTACGTTTCTTACAATTATTTCGACTCAGTTTTCCTTTTAACTCTGGTGAACTTGTATCAGTAGTAAATATTTTCTGTATGTAAAATATAACACTGAATGCACCTCTGATACTGGCACATCATATTGTTTCGATTCTCTGATTTCTGTAGATAAAAATAAGCATTGTCTCACTGAAGTCTAGATTTCTGGCATTACTTTCGAAAACATCCTGATATCTCTACAATCACAGAAGTCATTGGCTTTCCTACGAAGAAAAAAGTTCATGGCTCGTTGCTTCACATTTCGCAGAATTTGCAAAGTTGAGATTCTTTCGCCTCATTCATTTGTCATCTTTTCGTGAAGTATGTAATGATAGGATCCCTGTAATTATTTATATTTTTAATCTAATCAATTTAATATTCACTGAGGATTTTATTTCTAATTTGAATTTTCCAATTTTGCTAGTACTTTCAAAACACTTTATTATTAAGGCCCCTGGAAATCATCGGTTTTTCGTTTTGTTGTTAGGTCCGCCCAGAAGCAGAACCGATATTTTAAAGAATTCTTCTTTTTTCTGTTTTTAAGAAACATACCTTTTCTCCCTTTTTCTCGGGGTTTCGCTTAAATGCGAACAAAATTAATAGAATACAAAATTAAAAATCGACTACTTTTGCTTTAAAAGTCTACTATTATATTTTGTGTTTGAAGTTCAACCCGTTTGGTTAAAAATTCTAGTATTTGGTTGAAAATTGTATTATTTTCATGAAAATGAAACTATTTTGTGAAAAGTCATCTTTTTGGGTCATAAATTCAGCTACTTGGTTAAAGTTGAACTACTTGGTTTGAAATTCATTTTTTTTGGGTTGTAGATTCATCTACTCGATTGAGAAATTAACTATTCCACTTTTTAGAAAATTAATCTTCTGAGTTAAAAAATCATATTTGGGTTGAACACTTTTTGAAAATTCATTTTTTTCAAGATTCATAATTAGAGTTGAAAATTCATCTCTTTTGATGAAAATGTAAGTATTTTGTTGTAAATTCGTTTTTTTTTGGTTGAGAATTAATTTTTTAAACTAACAATATAACTATTCCATTTTTGGTTGATAATTTATATTTTTTATTGAAAATTGATCTTTTCTAGTTGAAAATATAAAGTATTTTGTTAAAAATTCGTCAGCTTTGGTTGAAAATTCATCCTTTTGGATTAAAAATGCAACTGTTTGAGTCTAAATTAATCTTGTTCGTTTGAGGATTCAACAATTTGGTCGAAAATTAATTTATTCGGTTGAAAATTAACTTTTTTTATTAAAAATTAAACTATTTTTAAGAAAATTTACCTTTTTTGGAAAAAAATCATATTTTCAAGTTGAAAATTCAACCGTTTTCTGATCATTCGTCTTTTTGGCTTTAAAATTCAACAATTTTGTTGAAAATTCGTGTTTTTTGGTAGAACATTAATCTTTTTGCTGGAAAATTCATCTTTTTTGTTGAAAATTTAACTATCTGGTAAAAAAAATCATCTTTTTAGTTGAAAATGTATCTCTTATGTTGAAAACGTAACTATTATGCTGAAAATGTAACTATTTTCTTCAAAATTTGTTATTTTTTTTTTGGTGATAATTTATGATTTTAACTAAAAATTTAAGCTTTTCATTCTTGGTTGCGAATATTTGGGTCTAAGTTAATCTGGTTTGGTTGAGGATTGAAAAATTAGGTAGAAATTTAAACTATTCGGTTGAAAATTAACTTTTTTGTTCAAAAATCATATTTTTGGTTTAAATTCGTTTTCTTTTTATTGAAAATTAATTTTTTAGCTGGAAATTTAACTATTCGATTTTTGGTTTAAAAATGATCTATTTCAGTTGAAAACTCAACTACTTTTTTGAAAATTCATGTGTTTTAAACAAAAACTCGTCTTTTTTCTAGAAAATTAATCCTCTTGGTTTGAAGTTTAATTGTTTGTTAGAAAATCATTGTTTTGTTGTTGAAAACGCAACTGTACGGTTGAAAATTAATCTGTTTTAGTTGAGGATTCAAGCATTTTGATGAAAAATTATCTTTTTGGGTTATATTCAACTGGTTTTTATTTTTAATTAAAATATTTTTTTTTTAAATATGAACTATTACATTTTTTTATGAAAAATAGTATTTGCCGGTTGAAAATTTAACTGTTTTATAGAAAATTCGTACGTTTGGTTTCAAAATTCAACAATTTGGTAGAAAATTCAACTTTTTTGTGGAAAATTTAAGTAATTTGTTGAGAATTCATCTGTTTGGTTGAAAATTTAAGTATTAAGTTGAAAATTCAGTTGTTTTGTTAAAATCTCATCTTTTTGGCTTGAAAATTCAACAGTTTCAGCGACCCCTACTCAGGCATTGAGACAATTAAAAATTAAACTATTTTTATAAAAATGTAACTTTTTGGTAAAAAATTAACTTTTTTGTTTAAAAAATCATACTTTTGGGTTGAAAATTCAACCGTTTTATAGATAATTTGTCCTTTTGGTTTTAAAATTCATTAATTTTGTTGGAAATGTGTTTTGTTGAAAATTCGTGTTTTTTGGTCAACATTAAACTTCTTGCTGGAAAATTCATCTTTTTGGTTGAAAATTTAACTATTTTTGGTTTAAATTGAACTATTAGGTTGAAAATTAAACTATTTTTATAAAAATGTAACTTTTTTGTAAAAAATTAACTTTTTTGTTTAAACAATCATATTTTTGGGTTGAAAATTCAACCGTTTTATAGATAATTTGTCCTTTTGGTTTTAAAATTTATTAATTTTGTTGGAAATGATGTGTTTTGTTGAAAATTCGTGTTTTTTGGTAGAACATTAAACTTCTTGCTGGAAAATTCATCTTTTTGGTTGAAAATTCAACTATTTTTGGTTTAGATTGAACTATTTGGTAAAAAAATAACTTTTTTGCTAAAAAAAAATATTTTTGGGTTGAAAATTTAACTGTTTTGCTGGAAAATTCATATTTTTAGTTGAAAATTTAACTATTTAGTTGAAAATTCAACTGCTTGGTTAATAGTTGAACTAGTTTGTTGAAAATTCACATTTTTTTAAGATTCACCTCCTTGGTTACAAATTTAACTATTCCATTTTCAGAAAATCAATCTTCTGGGTTAAAAAATCATCTTTTGGATTGAACTCAATTGTTGAAAATTCATTTTTTTTATTCATCATTTTAGTTGAAAATGTATCTCTTTTGTTGAAGATATAACGATTTTGTTGAACATTCTCTTCTTTTTTGGTTGAGAATGAATTTTTTAAACCAACAGTGTAACTATTCCATTTTTGGTTGGAAGTGAATATTTTTTTATTGAAAATTGATCTTTTTTAACTGAAAATTCATGTATTTGATTCAAATATCGTCTTTTTTGGTCTTATATTAATCTTTGTGGTTGAAAATTCATCCTTTTTGGTTAAAAATGAAACTGTTTGGTTCTAAATTAATCTGGTTAGGTTGACGATTCAAAATTTTGGTAGAAACTTAAACTATTCGGTTAAAAATTAATATTTTTTGAAGATTCATCTCTTTGGTAGAAAATTCATGTCTTTTGTTGAAAATTCGTCTGTTTGGTTAGAAAGTTAATCTTGTTTGTCGAAAATTCAATATATATTTCGACTTGAAAATCTTAGAAATTTAAAGTGTTTTATGTTGCATTCAATATGGTTTTTATATTAATTTTATTATAAAAGAATTTAGTCCTCCATTATTACGCTTTTTTCATGAAAAATAACCCTCTTTCCTATGTTTTAGTAGAATTTTGGACTGTGTTACGTTTACGGACGGCCCCTAAGTCACGAAAGCAAAAACCGATCTAGACAAACGTTTTATCCACTCCTTTTTTCCTTTTTTCTTCCGATTATTACATAAAAAATAGAATTTTTTCCGAAAAAACGCTCTTTACCGGGAGACTTTCTACTCTTTAGATTATGTATACAAAAAACTAGAAAAAATGGATTGTCCGTTTGGTCTCTGTTTATGAAGGCCGATTTACCAATGATTTCCAGGATCCTTAATTGCTAAATTCCATACTTGAATCAAAAGTTTTTTATTAACTTTTTTTTCGATTAAAACTCTTTTAAAAATATATTTAAATATTATATTTCTGAATTTTAATGAATCAGAAAATAAAATACATTTTGTAGATTACTTACAGTAAGCGTAGTGAAAGCGAAATCAAATTTCCCGTGTTCCAGACGCGAATCCTGGATGAAATCCTTGATGAAATTAATTTCACTTCCCAGTTGTAACACACTAGCTCTCACTACCACATAAATAAAAGCTGGAAGCAAGTCATCCATTATGAGATTATATGAAGATCCCACTTTTCTTTTTGCTACCTAAAAGGACAATATCGTTGTGAAAACATTGTGAAATCTTTTTAAAAATTTGTGAAATATTCTGAAATATTTGAGTAATCTTTTGAAATATTTGAGAAATCTGTTAAATCTTTGAAATCATTGCGAAATATTTGGAAATATTTGAAATCGTTGTGAAAACATTGTGAAATCTTTTTAAAAATTTGTGAAATCTTTTGAAATATTTGAGTAATCTTTTGAAATATTTGATAAATCTGTTAAATCTTTGTAAAATCTTTGAAATCTTTGAAATCATTGTGAAATCTTTTGAAATATTTGAAATCGTCGTCAAATCTTTTGAAATCTTTATTGAAATCATTGAAATCTTTGAAATCGTTGTGAAATCTTTTAAATCATTGTAAAATCTTTTGAAATCTTTGTAAAATAATTGAAATTTTTGTGAAATCATTTAAATCTTTTGAAATCTTTAAAATCATTGTGAAATCTTTTAAAGTATTTGAAATCGTTATGAAATCTTTTAAATTTGTATAGAATCATCGAAATTTTAGTAAAATCATTGAAATTTTTGTGAAATCATTTAAATCTCTGTCAAATATTTGTGAAATCTTTGAAATAATTGTGAAATCTCTTGAAATATTTGATTTCATTGTGAAATCTTATGAAATTGTTTAAAATATTTGAAATCTTTTGAAATCTTTAAAATCATTGTGAAATCTTTGAAATCATTGTGAAATCATTGTGAAATCTTTTGAAGTATTTGAAATCGTTACGAAATCTTTTAAATCTTTGCGAAATCATCGACATTTTTGTAAAATCATTGAAATCACAGACATTTGTGTGAAATCATTGAAATCTTTGTAAAATAATTTGAATCTTTGCAATCATTGTGAAATCTTTGTGAAATCATTGAAATTTGTATAAAATCATTAAAATTTTTGTGAAATTATTGAAATCTTGGTGAAATCATTGAAATTTTTGTGAAATTATTGAAATCACTCTGAAATCTTTTTGAAATATTTTGAAATATTTGAAATCGTTATCAAATGCTTTAAAATCTTTGAAATATTTGTGAAATCTGTGAAATATTTGTGAAATCATTGACATTTTTTTGAAATAATTGAAATCACTTTGAAATCTTTTAAAATATTTAAAATCTTTGTGAAATCGTTGTAAAGTTAATGAAATCTTTTGAAATACTTGAAATCGTTAAATCTTTTGAAATCCTTTAAATCTTTGAAATATTTATGAAATTATTGAAATTTTTGTAAAATCATTGAAATCTTTGTGAAATCATTGAAATCATTACGAAACCTTTTGAAATATTTTAAATCATTGAAATATTTGAAATCGTTGTTAAATCTTTTTGAAATATTTCTGAAATCTTTGTGAAATCGTTGAAATATTTGTGAAATCTTTGAAATAATTATGAAATCTTCTGAAATATTTTAAATCGCGGTGAAATCTTTAAATCTTTGAAAATATTGTGAAATCTTTTGAAATCTTTGAAATCATTGTGAAATCTTTTGAAGTTTTTAAAATCGTTACCAAACCTTTTAAATCTTTGCGAAATCATCGACATTTTTGTAAAATCATTGAATTTTTTGTGAAATTATTGAAATCTTTGTAAAATAAATTAAATATTTGCAATTATTGTGAAATCTTTGTGAAATCATTGAAATTTTTTTAAAATCATTGAAATTTTTGTTAAATTATTGAAATTTTTGTGAAATCATTGAAATATTTGAAATCACTGTGAAAACTTTGAAATCGTTGTGAAATCTTTTGAAATATTTGAAATCGTTATCAAATGCTTTAAAATCTTTAAAATATTTGTGAAATATTTGTGAAATCATTGACATTTTTTTGAAATCACTGTGAAATATTTTGAAATATTTAAAATCTTTGAAATCGTTGTGAAGTTAATGAAATCTTTTGAAATATTTGAAATCGTTAAATCTTTGAAATATTTGTGAAATCTTTATGAAATTATTGAAATATTCGTAAAATCATTGAAATCATTGTGAAATATTTTGAAATCTTTGTGAAATCATTGAAATCATTATGAAACCTTTTGAAATATTTGAAATCTTTTTAAATCTTTGAAATCATTGTTAAATCTTTTTGAAACATTTCTGAAATCTTTGTGAAATCGTTGAAATATTTGTGAAATCGTTGAAATAATTATGAAATCTTCTGAAATATTTGAAATCGCGGTGAAATCTTTAAATCTTTGAAAACATTGTGAAATCGTTGTGAAATCCTTGAAATTTTTGTGAAATCTTTGAAATCTTCGTGAAATCATTGCAATTTTCGAAATATTTGTGAAATCATTGAAATATTTGAAATATTTGAAAAATCATTGAAATCTTTGTAAAATTATTTTAAATTTTTGAAATCATTGTGAAATCTTTGAAATATTTGCGAAATCATTTAAATCTTTGTGACATCATTGAATTCTTTGAAATTTTTTGAAATATTTGTGAAATCATTGAAATCTTTGAAAACATTGTGAAATCTTTTGAATATTTTAAATCGGTGTGACAGCTTTTAAATCGTTGAAATATTTGTGAAATCTTTTAAGTCATAATGAAATCTTCTGAAATATTTAAAATCACCGTGAAATCTTTTAAATCTTTGAAATATTTGTGAAATCATTGAAATCTTTGAAATCATTGTGAAATCTTTTGAAGTATTCGAAATCGTTGCGAAATCTTCTAAATCTTTGACATTTTTGTGAAATCATTGAAATGATTGTGAAATCTTTTGAAATATTTGAAATCGCTGTGAAATATTTTGAAATATTTGTGAAATCCTTGAAAGTTTTGTGAAATCATTCAAATCTTCGAAATCATTGTGAAATATTCTGAAATATTCGAAATCGTTATGAAATCTTTGAAATGTTTCTGAAATCATTGAAATCATTGTGAAATCTTTTGAAATATTTGAAATCATTGTGAAATCTTTTGAAATTTTCGAAATCGTTGCGAAATCTTTTAAATCTTTGACATTTTTGTGAAATCATTGAAATGATTGTGAAATATTGGAAATCGATGTGGAATCTTTGAAAGTTTTGTGAAATCATTGAAATCTTCGAAATCATTGTGAAATATTTGAAATCGTTATAAAATCTTTTAAAAGCATTAAAATATTTGTGAAATATTTGAAAGTTTTGTGAAATAATTGAAATCTTTCTAAAATCTTGGAATTTTTTTCAAAATCTTTGAAATATTTTAAAATCTTTGTGAAATTTTTTAAATCTCTTGAAATCTTGAAATCTGTTGTGCACTCAAAAGTCGAGTGGTCAACTCCTCGTCAAAAATACTCAATGAAACTTTACCTGTTCTACTTGTTTAACTGTATTATGGACCACTTTTAATTTTTCTAAGGGCGTGAACGTCGTTTTCAGCTGCTGCAATGTCTCCACTGCTTTGCTAAAAAGAGGTTCCTCGGGACTTTCTTCAACCGAATTACTTTCTCCAAACACTCTGCAATTAAAATAATATAAAATGCCATAAATTAACAATAAAACCGCATTTGTCTTAAATTTTGAAACAGATTTAATTACGCACTGATCGATGCCTAGAAAAGATGTTAGCGTGCTGTCTGGTTGTTTGTTCCATTTTATCAAGCGTTTCCAATATGCGTCGTCATCCCTCTTATTATCCAAAGCGTAGAGAACAAATAATGCTGAGTGAACTCTCGGAAGCAAAACTGGATGCAACAATGCTGCATCAATTCTCACTTTTCTGAAATTCATACATTTTTGCATTTTAAATTCTATTTCAGTCACAAAAATTATATTTCTTTATAAATTAAATCAAATTATCTAATTAATATTAAGATTCTTTGAAGCTTAAACGCTGAACATAACAAATTCTTGAAAAAAATTTAGGTTTCTTCTCAGGGAGCGTCCATTAATTATGTAAGGCTTTTTCGGGGAAAGGGGACCCTAAGCAGTTCTTACGTAAGTTACCTCTTTCTAATTATTGTTTTAAATATACTAATTAAACACCTGTTTTGGCTGTTGAAATTAAATTTTATACTATTATACACTTTACATCATTATTTGCTTATTTATTTTTGCGAAATCCTTTGAAATCTTTGCAATCCTTGGAAATTTTGTGAATTCTTTTGAAAATTTTTTAAATCCCTTAAAATTGTTTAAATAATGTGAAAGTTCTTTGAAATCCTTTCAATTCGACAACTATCGTACATATTCTCTTGACCCTCCTAAAAATCGGTAAAAATCTGTGAAATTTCGTGAAATATTTCGAAGAAATCTTTGAAATCCATTTAAAATTCATTGCAATTTTTAAAATCCGTGGAATCTTTCTGAATCTCTTGAAATCCCTTAAAAAATATTAAAATATATTAAAATCTTTTGGAAGCCATTACAGTTTCTCAAAATAGTTTTAAATCATTTATAAAGTATATCCGTGGATGCACTTTGGAATCTTTTGAAATGTCTTAAAATCCTTTGAAATCTTAGAAAAACTTTGGAAATCGTTCAAAATCTTGTTATTTTTTTCTTTCTTAACTAAAAAATCTTTTTTAAGTGCAAAGTCTTTTTGGTTTCAAAATTATTTCTTTTGTTCAAAAATACATCTAGTGGATTGAAAATTAATGATTTAAACATAAAATTTAACTATTCTATTTTTGGTTGAAAATTGATCACTTTTGGTTAAAATACAACTGTATTATTGAAAATTAATATGTTTTGGCTGTGGATTCAACTATTTGATTGAAAATTCGTCTTTTTGGTTGAATTCAACTGTTTTTTATTTAAAATTGAAATCTTTTTCGGTCAAAGTATCAAATATTACAGTTTTCGTTGAAAATTAATCTTTATTGGATGAAATTTTAACTATCTGGTTGAAAGTTGAACTACTTTGTTCGAAAACTCATATTTTCGAGTAGAAAATTCAACTGTTTTGTATACAAATCGTTTATTTGGCTTCAAAATTCAACTGTTTTGTAAATAAATCGTTTATTTGGCTTCAAAATTCAACAATTTTGTTAAAAATTGATGTATTTTGTTGAAAATTAATCTTTTTTAGTAGAAAATTCATCTTTTTGGTTGAAAATTGAACTATTTGGTTAAAAATTAGGTTTTTGTTGTTGAAAATTCGTCTTTTCGTGTTGAACATTCATCACTTTTGGTAGAAAATCTTTTTTGGTAGAAAATTAGTTTTTTTTTAAATTGTTGTATTTTGTTCAAAATTATTCTTTTTTTTTAGCAGAAAATTAATATTCATGCTGGAAAATTCCTCTTTTGGTTAAAAATGTAATTAGGAATTCAACTATTTTGTTAAAAATTCCTATTTGTCGTTTACTTCAGCTGGTTGAGAATTCGTCTTTTGTTAGAAAATTGATCTTTTATGGTGGAAAAGTATTTTTTCTTGGATGGAAATGAAATTTTTAGGTGAAAATTCAACTGGCTTTGAAAAAGTTTGTTTTTTGGCTTGAAATTTTAACTATTTGTTTAAAAAAAAAAGTTTTCTGTGTTGAACACTCATCTCTTTTGGTAGAAAATCTTTTTTACTTAAAATTTAACTATTTGGTTTAAAATGCATCTTTTTTGAATGAAAATTCATCTATTTGGTTAGGAATTCAACTATTTTGTTAGAAATTCTTTTTTTTTCGTTTATTTTAACTGTTACAGAATTCGTCTTCTGTAAGAAAATTCATCTTTTATGGTAGAAAAGTATTTTTTCTTGATTGAAAATGAACTATTTAGTTGAAAATTCAACAGTCTTTGAAAAAAATCGTCTTTTTGGCTTGAAAATGCAACTATTTGGTTAAAAATTAAGTTTTTTGGGTTGAACATTCATTTTTTTTGGTAGAAAACCTTTTTTGGTTGAAAATTCAACTATTTGGTTGAAAATGCAATATATTACAAATTGAAATCCTAGGAAATATAAAGTTTTTCATATTGAATTTGGTTAAAAATTAAACTACAATTATAAAAACTGAACTGTTTGGTAGAAAATTAAACTATTTTGACTAGAATTGAATAATTTGGTTGAAAATTAACTTTCTTGTTGTTGAAAAATCATATTTTCGAGTAGAAAATTCAACTGCTTTATACATAATTCGTCATTTTTGCTTCAAAATTCAACAATTTTGTTAAAAATTGATATATTTTGTGGAAAATTAAGCTTTTTTGGTGGAAAATTAATATTCTTGTTGGAAAATTCATCTTTCTGGTTGGAAATTTAACTATTTAGTAGAAAATTAACTTTTGTTGTTAAAGAATCATATTTTTGAGTTGAAAATTCAATAGATAATTCGTCTTTTTGGCTTCAAAATTCAAAACTATTTTGTTAAAAATTAATGTATTTTGTTGAAAATTAATCTTTTTTAGTAAAAAAGATTAATATTCTTGGTGGAAACTTTATTTATTTTTTCTGAAATTTCAAATACTTGGTTGAAAGTTGAACTAATTTGTTAAAAATTCATTTCTTTTTAAGATTCTCTGCTTCTTTGGTTAAAAATTTTACTTTTTCGTTAAAAATTCGTCTTTTTGGTTAGAAAATAAACTGTTTTTGTTGAAAATTAATTTGTTAAACTGCAAATTTTACGATTCCAAAAGATATCTTTTTTAGTTGAAAATTTCACTATTTGGTTTAAAATTCATTTTGCTTGATTGAAAATTCATCTACTTGGTTTGGAATTCAACTATTTTGTTAAAAATTCTTTTTCGTCGTTTACTTCAACTGGTTGAGAATTCGTCTTTTGTTAGAAAATTTATCTTTTATGGTGGAAAACCATTTTTTTTTTAATGAAAATGAACTTTTTGGTTGAAAATTCAATTGGTTTTGAAAAAATTCGTCTTTTTGGCTTCCAAATTTAACTATTTGGTTAAAAAATAAATTTTTTGGGTTGAGCATTCATCTCTTTTGGTAGGAATTTTTTTTTGGTTGAAAATTTAACTTTTTCGTTGAAAATGCAATATATTACAACTTGAAATCTTAGGAATTTAAAGTGTTCCATATTGAATTCCATATAGTATTTACATTAATTTTATTTAAATGAATAGGGTGTCCAGCGATCTTGAAAGCCTGGAATTCTACTTGATTTTTTTTAGCCTTGAAAACCTGGATATCTCCTTGAATTTTTCACGAGAACTTTGAATTCAATTTTTTTTTCTTTTAAAACAGTTATTTTATTGAAATGCGAAAAGTAATTTAAAACTTTTAGTCTATTATGAAAGAAATATCTCGTTTAGAAGAAATCTTGCTACTGAAAAGTTTTTTATTTATCAAGATATAATTTATTTTTTTACTCATTACAGAATAAATAAAAAGATTTCTGGGCATTTTTTGTAGACTTTACCAATTATTTTATAGATTGCAATGAACAGACTTTAATATTGTGATAATTCTATAAGTTTTTAATTTCGTCTCCGCTAATATAGAATATTAAAGTATACATTTATTTTTTTGTGATATTCAACTTACAAATTATAAAAATTATTAGTTGCAAATTTCGATATTAAATCAATTTTAGAATTAGAATGAGCCATGACCATACAACGGATTTTTCGAGGGGCTGGCCACTCGGTTTTTGAGTGTACACCAGATGACAAAATATTATTAAAGATTGCAAAAAGTTTCAAAATATTCCAAAGATTTAAAAATATTTCAAAAGGATTTTCGATATTTTACAAAGATTTCACGGATTTCAATCAGTTCGAAAAGGCATATACACCAGATTTCAAATATTTTACAAGAATTTCACAAAGCTTTTAAAACTTTGAAGAGATTTAAAGGATTTCAAAGATTTCAAAAAGGGTATGTATTTCCAGTATTTAAATATATATTTCCAGGTATTTCCAGTACACCAGATTTCAAAGATTTTAACACATTTAGAAGATTTCAAATGATTTCAAAAGGTTTCAAAACATTTTAGAAGATTTGAAAAGATTTCATTAAGATGTCAAATCATTCAATGATTTCAACGAATAAAAAATATTTCACAAAGATTTAAGAAAAATTTTACAAATATTTCAAAAGATTTGACAAAGATTTCACAAAAATGTCCCAAAGATTTCGAACCTTTCATAAATATTGTGAGGATTTCAAAAATTTCGAACGTTCCCAAAGATCTAAAAACTTTTAAAACATTTTAAAGATTAAAAAGATTGTTAAAAAAGTTATAGCAAGCCAGATTTCTAAGATTTCAAAAGATTTTACACAGATTAAAAATATTTTAATAATTTCAAATGAATACAAAAGATTTCAGAAAGATTTCATACAAAGGACCCCGCACCAAATGTACAGAAAAAAGTCTTATGATAAAAAATTCTAAAAAAAATTTTTTCTTGTATTTTCGAACCTGCAAACTAAAAATTCGAAAGAAAAATGTCAGAAAGATGGACAGTTTTTAGACAAACACTTGTCCAAAGTTTCGATTTTTACATGTATTTTAATGGAAAAATGCTTATTTTAGCAAAATGTTTTTTTTCCTCAAAAACGCTATGATAGATTTGCCTAAAACTTTTATATTTTGACGATGTTTTTGTACCCTAAACATCCAAGTAACATATATGTAAATCATCATTTCTTAGTAACTAAAATCAATAGAGATTTTTATTCATCCTCTACGGCATGAAACGACTTTTCAATAAGTGGAGTAAGCGTACATAGCAAGAATATGTTTTTACTTAATTTAAGGGGATGTTTTATCATCCCTTAAACAATGAGTCTGAAGTTCCTAACGCATTAATCAATAACGAAAAATAATTTTATTTTTAAATGCATGAAAGCTGATATTTTATGACAGAAAATAGTCGCGTACAACCCTAAAAGCTTCCTAAAGCACTTTCAACCCCTTATCAGATATAAAACCCACCCAAACTACCCCTAAATATTTTTAAAATTCAACAAAACCAACCTAATTCAAAAATCCGCCCAATTTTTGCTGATAATAATTTCAATTGATGCCAAAGGGGCACACATAAAGTCCCAACCCTTCAGCACATGTAGAACTCACCCCAGCCACCCCCGAATATTTTAAAAGTTCAATAAAGTCACCCTAATTCAAAAATACGCCAGGTTTTTCTGATAATGTTTTCAGTTGATGCCAAATGGACAAAAAAGTGTCTCAATTCTTCAGCACATATAGAACTCACCCCAGCAACCCCTAAATATTTTTAAAATTCAATACAATCACCCTAATTTCAAAGTACACCAGGATTTTTCTGAAAATGTTTTCAATTGATGCCAAATCTAAAATGCCAAAACTAAAATGATCATTTTCCATTAAAACACAGGTAAAAATTGGACCTTTGATAAGTGCGTATCTGGAAACTGTCCTTTCTTCTTACATTTTTGAATTTATTGAATTTTTAAAATATAAACAAATATTTAGACTTGGATGAGTTCCACATGTACTGAGGTGTTGAGACTTTTTGTGTGAACCGTTCGCATCAATTGAAAAAATTATCATCAAAATCCTGGATTATTTTGGAATTGGGCGGTTTATATTGAATTTTAAAAATATTTAGGGGTGACTGGGGTGAGTTCTATACGTGCTGAGGTTTTGAAACATTTTTTTGCCCATTTAGCATCAACTGAAAACATTTTCAGAAAAATCTTGGTGTACTTTGAAATTAGGGTGATTGTATTGCATTTGAAAAATATTTATGGGTGACTGAGATGAGTTCTATATGTGCTGAAGAATTGAGACACTTTTTTCTCCCTTTGGCATCAACTGAAAACATTATCAGAAAAACCTGGCGTATTTTTGAATTAGGGTGACTTTATTGAACTTTTAAAATATTCGGGGGTGGCTGGGGTGAGTTCTACATGTGCTGAAGGGTTGGGACTTTATGTGTGCCCCTTTGGCATCAATTGAAATTATTATAAGCAAAAATTGGGCGGATTTTTGAATTAGGTTGGTTTTGTTGAATTTTAAAAATATTTAGGGGTAGCTTGGGCGAGTTTTATATCTGATGAGGGGTTGAAAGTGCTTTAAGAAGTTTTTAGGGTTGTACGCGACTATTTTCTGTCATAAAATATCAGCTTTCATGCATTTAAAAATAAAATTATTTTTCGTTATTGATTAATGCGTTAGGAACTTCAGACTCATTGTTTAAGGGATGGTAAAACATCCCCTAAAATTAAGTCAAAACATATTCTTGCTATGTACGCTTACTCCACTTATTGAAAAGTCGTTTCATGCCGTAGAGGATGAATAAAAATCTCTATTTATTTTAGTTACTAAGAAATGATGATTTACATATGTTACTTGGATGTTTAGGGTACAAAAACACCCCCAAAAACATGCTGTATATCCAAAGAATCGTTAATATTTCTAGTTCGTGGGTATGAATCTTTTGATTCGGTACGCTTGATCGTCAAAATATAAAAGTTTTAGGCAAATCTATCATAGCGTTTTTGAGGAAAAAAAACATTTTGCTAAAATAAGCATTTTTCCATTAAAATACATGTAAAAATCGAAACTTTGGACAAGTGTTTGTCTAAAAACTGTCCATCTTTCTGACATTTTTCTTTCGAATTTTTAGTTTGCAGGTTCGAAAATACAAGAAAAAATTTTTTTTGGAATTTTTTATCATAAGGCTTTTTTCTGTACATTTGGTGCGGGGTCCTTTCATAAAGATTTCAAAAGAATACAAGAATTCCAAAGATTTCAAAAAGGGTACAGCACACCAGATTTCAAAACTTTTCAAAGATTTTAAACGATTTCAAATATTTCAAAGATGTTAAACTATTTCAAAAGGTTTCAAAAAATTTCAATGATTTCAAACGAACACAAAAGATTTCACAAACAAAGATTAAAGAAAGCTTTCACAAATATTTCAAAGAATTCATAAAAATTTCACAACGATTTCAAGGATTTTAAAGATTTCAAGGATTTCAAATATTTTACAACAATTTTAAAAGATTTCACAGAAATTTCTAGATTTCACAAATATTGTAAGTACTTCCAGAGATTTCAACGAATTCACAAAGATTTCAAAAGATTTGACAAAGATTTCACAAAAATGTCCCAAAGATTTCGAACCTTTCATAAAGATTGTAAGGATTTCAAAGATTTCGAACGTTTTCAAAGATTTTAAAACTTTCAAAAGATTTTAAAGATTTTAAAAAAGTTATAGTAAGCCAGATTTCTAAAATTTCAAAAGATTTTACACAGATTACAAATATTTTCATGATTTCAAATGAATACAAAAGATTTCATAAAAATTTCATAAAGATTTCAAAAGAATACAAGAATTCCAAAGATTTCAAAAAGGATACAGCACACCAGATTTCAAAGATTTTAAAACTTTTCAAAGATTTTAAACGATTTCAAATATTTCAAAGATGTTAAATTATTTCAAAAGGTTTCAAAAAATTTGAAAAGATATCAAAAAATTTCAATGATTTAAAACGAACACAAAAGATTTCACAAACAAAGATTAAAGAAAGCTTTCACAAATATTTCAAAGAATTCATAAAAATTTCAAAAAATTCAAAAAGATTTCACAGAAATTTCAAGATTTCACAAAGATTTTAAGTACTTCAAGAGATTTCAACGAATTGAAAAAGATTTCAAAGATGTCACAAAAATTTAGAATTAAAATATAATATAATATATAAATAAAAATTAAGAATTCTTTTATTTATGGTTCTGCATTCTTTAAAAATTGTTTGCTAATAAAAAATGAAATGGCTCATATTTTACATCTATAACAAACGGTTATTCCATTAGTTTCTGTAAAAAAAAAGAAGACCTGGAAAAACTCTACTTCTTGACCTGGAAAACCTGGAAAAGAGCTTGAATTTCGTTCCTAAGAATCGCTGGACACCCTGGAATTTATTCCCCTATCACTCCCCTATTTTCCTGAAAAATCATTCTCACCTTTCTTCCGATTCTTGCGGTTTCAAATGATCCTCCTTCTCCGATTCACCTCCACCCGCAAAACCTTTCGCTTCATCCGGTTTTTCAATTTCCGAAAGACATTCTTCACCGCTGGCTGGCAATGCCGGGAAGAACATGGTAATAACTTCGTAAATTCTGACAGTGAGGCTTCTCAATTCGCTCACCGCATGACTTTTCAATAAAGGATGAACTCTCACACCTCCATAAGTGGCAGTGTACACGGTGGTAAGTTCAGTCAACAATTTTCCCAGAGGATGATGCCCACTTTCGAACGCTATCGACAAGTACTCACGGATTTGCTCATAAATCGCTAGGGTAAGTTTGTCCCTCCCGAAATAAGGGATTTTAGACAACGTATCTATCGTTTCTCTATCCTTCTCCATCTTTGACGAATCGTTCATATTTTTACTAGACTTTGTTTTCTTGTGAAACGAATTTGAAATTATCACAGCTACGTTGTCCCAAAGTTTCTGAGTCTCACTGGCTTTGTCGGCACTTGAATTATTTCGGCTTCCGGGTTCAGGTACGTCGAGTTGTTGATAACACTGGCGAAAAATCGCTTTCCACTTCTGATCAGGAGGCACGCAGAGTTTTCCGAATGATTTTGGCAACTCGGGAGGCGTGAAGAGTTTTCCAAAACAACTGTAAATTTAAATATTTATTTAATTATGAAATATAGTCAGACGTCACATACTCTTTTGACTGTTCCTCTCTTTTCACCATTTTTAAAGAATTCTTCTCTTTCCCTTTTATTCGCTTAAATGCAAACTGAATTAATAGAACCCAGTAAGAAAATTCAACTATTTTTGGATGAAAGTTCATTCTTTTTAATTGAAAACTCTGCTGTTATAACTTTTGTTCAGAATTTATAGCTTTTGGTTAAAAATTCCACTCTTTTGTTGACCATTCGTCTTTCTGGATAGAAAAATCTACCTTTTGGATTGAAAATTCATATTTTAGTAGAAAAGTCATCTTTTTGGTAGAAAGATAATTTTTAATTGAAAAATCTTTTTGTTAAAAAATCTTTTTGAATTAAATTAAATTAAATTGTTCCTTTTCAAGGGATTTTGGAAGACCCGTATTTTACCAATGAGACGAATTTTTTTTTTTTTTTGACTAAATTTAGTGTATTCGAATTTTTGAAGATGGTGACTCAGTTTATAAAAAATTTGTTGAATTTTTTTTTCAAGTCTTGCAGTATCTAAACCAATACTGATATTTTACTTCTTCCCTAAAACAATTCTGTGACTTCAGCATGCATAGCCTGCCCGGTTGGAAATTAATTCGGTCTAACTATTATATTTTTGGTTTAGAATTCATCTCTTTCAGTCAAAAATTCAACTATTTTGTCAGAAAGTCATTTTTTAATCGAAAATTCAATTGTTTTGTTGTTTTGTTGTCCTTTTGGACTGAAGATTCATTTTTTGACAGAACAGTCATCTTTTTTGGTTGAAAATTAATTATTTTTAATTGCCAAGTCTATCATTAGATTTTTGGATCAAAATTCATCTCCTTTTGTTGAAACTTCAACTATGTTGTCAAAAAGTCATCCTTTTTTATAAAAAATTTAACTGTTTTGTTGAAAATTCGTCTTTTTGGATAGAAAATTCAGCCATTTTGAATGAAAATTAATCTTTTGAAAGAACAGTCATCGTTTTTGGTTGAAAGTTGATTATTTTTAATTGCCAAGTCTATCATTAGACTTTGAGTTCAAAATTCATCTCCTTTTGTTGAAAATTCAACTATTTTGTCAAA
>CAKNYM010050038.1:143997-162261 GCA_932195095.1 Andricus curvator
TTTATCTATTTGGTTGTAAATGTTGGGTTTTTTAAAATGGAAAATTCAACTATTTGCTGGTTGAAAATTCATCTTTTCAGATTGAAAAGTCAAATTTTGTCTAAATCATTCAATTTTTAGCTTGAAAACAAAACTTTTTTTTTAATTCAACTAATTAGTTAAATTAAACTTTCTATTAAAATTTCGTATCTTTTGCTTCAAAGTTTATCTATTTGATTGTAAATGTTGGGGTTTTTTTATTGAAAATTCGACTACTTGATAGAATATTCATCTTTCTTGGTTGATATTGACCTTTTTTTGTTGAAAATTCATATTTTCAGGCTTAAAACTCAAATTTGTTCTGAAACATTCGATTTTTACCTGGAAAACTCAACTCTTTTGTTCAAAATTCATCTTTTTGGATCCAAAATTCATCTTTGTAGGTTGAAAATTCAACTACTTATTTAAAAATTCGTATAATTTTCTTGAACAATGTATATAATTTGTTATAAATATTCGGTTTTTTAAAATGTAAAATTCGACTATTTGGTTGAAAATTCATCTTTTCGGATTTAAAAGTCAAATTTTGTCTAAAAAATTCGATTTTTAGCTTAAAAACTCAATTTTTTTGTAGAAAATTCAACTAATTAGTTAAATTAGTTAAATTAGTTAAATTCGACATTTTATTAAAAATTTGAATCTTTTGCTTCAAAATTTATCTATTTGATTGTAAATGTTGGGGTTTTTTTTATTAAAAATTAGAGTACGTGAATGAAAATTCATCTTTCTTGGTTGAAAATGCCGTTTTTTTTTTAATTCATTTTTTCGGGTTTAAAAGACAAAGTTACAAAAGATTCGATTTTTAACTGGAAAACTTAACTCTTTTGTTTAAAATTTGTCTTTTAGGGTCGAAAATTAATCTTTTTTGGTAGAAAATTCATCTTTTTTTTTTATTGAAAATTTAACTAATTTGTTGAAAGCGGGATATATTTCAATTATAATTCTTAGAAATATAGTAACATCATTACTTTTATTTAAAAGAATGTATTCCCTAATTTATTCCCCTATTTTTGAGAAAAATCACCCTATTTCCGCTGTTTTGAGAACATATTTGGTCTGTGAAGTCTGTACAGTCGAAAAATAAAATAAAAAAGAATGGAATTCTAAGAAACTTACGTTGGTTTAGGCAAATTATGCGAGTTGTCGTTTGCTTTTTTGATATGCAAAGTAGCATTCACTTTAATCCCCTCGTTCCAAGCTCCGCTTAAATTTCCTTCTAACTTGTCGCCACTGAAAAAGGTCAGAGTTCCCTTTCCACAAAAGATACCAGCAGATTTGAATTCTCCTTCGTAATTTGTACCATCTTCGAAGACCATCACTCCATGGCCCTGGAAATTAGAAATTACCATAATTATTTCTAAATTTAAAAAAATCTGATATTTACAATGAAGTTAATAAATTACCGTAAGAATATCTTGCATAAATACACCTTCGTAGTAAATACCATCTAGAGTTACGATTAATCCACAGCCATGCTTCGTATTATTACTCCAAGATCCTATATATTTTTCACCTAAAAAAAATGGATTCAGTTAAAATTTGAAAAGTCTGTTAATTATTAAAATTATTTCCTCTTCAGGGTGGCCGTTTTTATCGAGGAAAAAAATGCCCGGTCATTTCCCGACTCGAAAAAATTTTTCACGGTAATTGAAATAAAAAAATTAAAAATCTTAGAGCTTTTTTTTAAATTTTAAGTAATTAAAACTGAACTGTAAATTAAAGCACTCAAAATGAAGCTCTTGATTTTAAACTTTTATCAATTGAAAAGTTCAAAGGTTTCTGGTAAAAAATAGAAATCCAGGCTATCATTTTGAAGCTCTAAATTCGAAGAATCAATCAATACATTTGTAAATGTTTAAAATTATACAATTTTAAGCAATTTCAAGTTAGAAATACTAAAAAATAAACGATTAAATTTTTTTAAACGACACATGTTTCATTAGGAGCAAAATTATTTTTATTATATGTCGTTTTATATTAATAATTGTTCAATTGTTATTTATAAATGAAAATTCAACACTTTCACTTACAAGTTAAATATTTTATTAACAAAACAATTAAAATACTAACGTTTAAAGTCTAAATTCAGCGGAAAGACTGAAAAATCCTGAAAAATAAAATTGCCGACATTATAAAATATGTTCATTAAATAAAAGTATTTTATTTATTGTTTTTATTTTATTATTTATTTCCCCTATGGTCGACAATTTCACAGTGTCGGATATTTTATAATGTCGGCAATTTTCTTTCAGGAATTTTCTATTATTGGGAATTTTCAAAATCTGTAATATAATAAACTGTCGACAATTTTATTATATATTCGGGAATTTTAAATTGCCGGAAATTTTCTGATTTCGAGAATATTCTTTTACAAATATTTTCTATTTCAGGGATTTCCAGTGTCGGGAATTTTATTTTTCTAAATTTTCAGACATCTCTGAAAATGTATATCTTTTGGTAAAAATATTCATATTTTTTGTTTGTTGAAAATGCAAATGCTTGGTAGAAAATTAATCCATTTTGGTGAAAAATTCAAATACTTGGTTGAAAGTTGAACTAATTTGTTAAAAATTCATTTTTCTGCTTAAATATTCATCATTTTACTTGAAATTTCATATTTTTGGTTGAAAATTTAACTATTGTGTTGAAAATTCGTTTTTTGTTGTTGTTGAAAATATATTCTATTAACTGAAAATTTAAGTATACCATTTTCGGTTGAAAACCAATTTGTTTGGGTTAAGGATTAAACTACTTTGTTGAAAATTCATCGTTTTGGTAGTATTAAACTGTTTTTTAATTAAAATTAAAATCTGTTTTGGTTGAACTATTTTGTTAAAAATGCATATTTTGGTTATACACTCATTACTTTAGTTGAAAATTGATCTCTTTGGGTGTACATTTAACTATTCGGTTGAAAATTAGATTTTGTTAGTTCCAAATTAATTTTTTAACTGAAAAATAAACAGTTCCATTTTTCGTTGAAAATTTGCCTTCTTTAGTTGAAAATTAAACTATTTGGTTAAAAATTCATTTTTTTTAATTAGTTTTTTTTCTGGGTTGGAAATTAATTTTTGTAACTGAAAATTTAACCATTCCATTTTCGGTTGAAAATTCATAATTTTTAGTTGAAAATTCAACTATTTGGTTGAAAATTTATGTACTTTGTTGAAAATTCGTCTTTTCTGGTCGAAAATTAATCTTCTTGATTAAAAATTCATCTATTTTTTGAAAAATTGATGTATTTTGTTGAGAATCCATCTTTTTTGTTAGAAAATTAATATTCAGTGTTGAAAATTCCTCTTTTCTGATAGAAAATTTAACTTTTGGGTTGAAAATTCAACTGTTTGTGTAAAAATTCATTTCTTTGTTTGAAAATACGTCTTTTCTAGTAAAAAGTTAATGTTATTGATTGAAAATTCAAGTGTATAGTTAAAAGTTTATGTATTTTATTGAGATTTCATCTGTTTTGGTAGAAAATTGATATTCTTTGTTGAAAATTAATCTTTTCTGGTAGAAAATTAATCTTTTTGGTTGAAAATTCCACTATTTGGTCAAAAATGTATGTGTTTTGTTGAGAATTCATCTTTTTTTGTAAAAAATTAATATTCTGTGTTGAAAAATCCTCTTTTTGGTTGAAAATTCAACTATTTGGTTAAAAATTCATTTCTTTCTTTGAAAATACGTCTTTTCTAGTAAAAAATTAATCATATTGATTGAAAATTCAACTATTTAGTTACAAATGTATGTACTTTATTGAGATTTCATCTTTTTTGGTAGAAAATTGATATTCTTTTTTGAAAATTCATCTTTTCTGGTAGAAAATTAATCTTTTTGGTTGAAAATTCAACTATTTGGTAAAAAATGTATGTGTTTTGTTGAGAATTCATTTTTTTGGTAAAAAATTAATATTCTATGTTGAAAAATCCTCTTTTTGGTTGAAAATTCAACTATTTGGTTATCAATAGTGTGGTGGATCCGCCTTTTTAAGAAAATTCAGTACCCGTTTTAATGTCATCCATAATTCCGTAGCCCTGTTTTACTCCAGAGACCCATTCTCCAATAAAAACAGAGGCAGCCGAAGCCATAAAATGACCTTCTTTTTTAGTTCCATGGCCATGGGGAAGCCCATCTTTAAAGTATCCTTCATAAACGTCTCCACTCGTGTACCTAAAACAGAAAAGTGAATCTTTTTGGAATCACTTTCTCTCAATTCAGAAAAGCAGTGATTTTCAAACAATTTTTGATTTTGATTGTTTTGGTTAAAAATTGTTTGTTTTTGAAAAATTGAAAAAAAATCTTCCTACTTCATGATTCCATAGCCATTCTGCTGACCATCTTTCCACTGTCCCTGATAAATTCCCTGAGCTAGATTATGCATAGTGCCATATCCATTTATGACTCCTTTTGAAAATTGTCCTTTATACATTCTTCCATCGGGCCAATCCATTTGTCCATACGAATCGTCAGTATCGGGTTTTCCATTGAACCAGCGACCTAAAATTTATTTGCATAGAAAAAAAAAATTAGGAATAAGGGGCATTTCGAAAAATACGTATCGCTTTTTCTATAATGACTGTATGTGAAATTAACAGGGTGACCAATAAAATTTCTAACAAAAATCCCAGGCTATTTCCCGGGTTTCTCGGTCTAATATTACATTTTTCCTGGTTGACTTTTAAGCGTTTATAATAATAATTATTCAATACTAATTGCTGTATTATATAAATTTTGAAAAGAATTAAACATTTTAGAATTCCAAGGTAAAATTATTGTAGAAGTGATTTCAGACTTCACAGCCTGAAATGCTCTCAAAATAGGCAAAATAGGGCGATTTTTCTAGAAAATAGGGGATTAAAATTTTTAAATAACATTATTGTAGGTACCATATTCCTAAGATTTCATTGCATTTTCAACAAAATAGTGAAAGAAATAAGAAAGAAGATGAATCTTCAACCAAATGATCGAATTTTCACACAAAATGAATTAAACTTCCACCAAAAACAGTTGCATTCTCAACCAAATAGTTGAATTTTTAATAAAAAAGATGAATCTTTTAGAAAACAGTGGAATTTTTAATGACGAAAGTAGAAATTAAAAAAAAAGATGAATTTTCAACCTAAAAAGACGAATTTTCCACAAAATAGAGTTTAATAACTGAAAAGTCGAATGCTTTATAAAACACTAAACTTTTAAATCCGAAAAGATGAATTATCACAAAAAGTTCATTTTTAACCAAGAAAGAGGAATTTTCAACCACATAGTTGAGTTTTCAACCAAGCAGTTGCCTTTACAATCATATTGTTGAAATATCAAGCAAAAGAGACCAATTTTCAACAAAAAAGTTGAATTTTTAAAGAAATAGTTAAATTTTTAAACTAAGATGATGAATCTTCAACCAAATGATCGAATTTTCATACCAAATGGATTGAAATTCCACAAAACAGTTGAATTTTCAACCAAGAAAGTAGAATTTTCAACCAAACAGATCAATTTATGATTAAAAAGATGAATCTTTTAGATAATTAAATTTTCAATGAAGAAAGTAGAATTTTCAACAAAAAAAGATAAATTTTCAACAAAAATGTAGAGTTTTCTAGCTAAAAAGTCGAATGTTTTAGAAAAAAGATGAATTTTCACAAAAAAGTTCATTTTTAACCAAGAAAGATGAATTTTCAACCACATAGTTGCATTTTCAACCAAGCAGTCGCCTTTACAATCATATTGTTGAAATATCAAGCAAAAGAGACCAATTTTCAACAGAAAAGTTGAATTTTTAAAGAAATATTTAAATTTTTAAACTAAGAAGATGAATCTTCAACCAAGTGATCGAATTTTCATACCAAATGGATTGAAATTCCACAAAAACAGTTGAATTTGCAACCAAGAAAGTAGAATTTTCAACCAAACAGATGAATTTATGATTAAAAAGATGAATCTTTTAGACAACTAAAATTTCAATGAAGAAAGTAGAATTTTCACCAAAAAAAGATAAATTTTCAACAAAAATGTAGAGTTTTCTAGCTAATAAGTCGAATGTTTCAGAAAACATTGGACTTTCAAACCCAAAAAGATAAATTTTAACAAAAAAGTTCATTTTCAACCAAGAAAGATGAATTTAAAAAAAAAAGAACGAATTTTCACACCAAATGGATTGAATGTCCACCAAAAACAGTTGAATTTTCAACCAAACAGATGAATTCATGATTAAAAAGATGAATCTTTTAGACAATTAAATTTTCAATGAAAAAAGTAGAATTTTCAACAAAAAAAGATGAATTTTCAACAAAAATGTAGAGTTTTCTAGCTAATAAATCGAATGTTTCAGAAAACATTGGACTTCCAAACCCAAAAAGATGAATTTTCACAAAAAAGTTCATTTTCAACCAAGAAAGATGAATTTTCAAAAAAATGATCGAATTTTCACACCAAATGGATTGAACTTTCACCAAAAACAGTTGAATTTTCAACCAAACAGTCGAATTTTTAACCAAATAGTTGAATGTTTAATAAAAAGAAGATGAATCTTTGAGAATACAGTTGAATTTTCAACCAAGAAAGTAGAATTTTCAACCAAAAAAGATGAATTTTTAATAAAAATGTAGAGTTTGCTAGCTAGAAAGTCGAATGTTTGACAAAACATTGGACTTTTGAGCCCGAAAAGATGAATTTTCACAAAAAAGTTAATTTCCAAAAAAGAAATTTACTTTCAACCAGAAGAAATTACTTTTGAACAAAATAGTGGAATTTTCAACAAAATAATTAAATTTTCAAACACATAGTAGAATTTTGAACCAAAAGAGATGAATTCTGAACCAAAATATCATAGTAGACTTTTCAATTAAAAAAAATTAACTTTCAACAATAAAATATGAATTTTCAACCAAAAAATATGAAATTTCTACCAAAAGATTGATTTTTAATAAAAAAGGACGAATGTTCTATCTAAAAAGATAAACGTTCAACCAAACAGTTGAAATTTCGACCCAAAAAAATGACTTTTTGATAAAATAATTGAATTTTCAACAAAATAATTAAACTTTCAATCATATAGCAGAATTTGTAACCAAAAGAGATTAATTATAAACCAAAAATGTAATAGTAGACTTTGCAAATAAAAAGTATGAACTTTCATGAAGAAAAAATATGAATTTTCAATAAAAAAATATGACTTTTTCACAAAATAGTTGCATTGTCAAAAAAATAATGAAATTTTCCACCAAGTAGTAGAATTTTTATTCAAAGTAATGAATTCTTAACTTTAAATATAATAATAGAGTTTTAAAATAAAAAAAAAATAAAACTTTAAAACAAAAAAGACGACTTTTGAAGAAAATAGTTGAATTTTCAACAAAATAATTATATTTTCAACCAAATAGTAAAATTTTTAACCAAAAGAGATATATTCTGATCCAAAAATATAATAGTAGACTTTGAAAATAAAAATTATGAACTTTCAACCAATAAAGATGACTGTTTAACAAAATAGTTGCATTTTTCATAAAAAGAGATAAATTCTGAACGTAAAATATAGTAGATTTTAGAATAAGAAAAGATTCACTTGCTACCAAAAAGGTGACTTATCTACCAAAAGATGAATTTTCAATCCAGAAGAAGAAAAATTTTCTGATCAAAATGATGAATGTTCAACAAAATAGTTGAATTTTCGACCAAAAAAGATGAAAAGTCTGAACCAAAAATATAATAGTTGACTTTCCAATTAAAACGAATGAACTTTCAACCAAAAATAAATTCTCTTTTTAGATTCTCTAATTTAGTTCTCATTTAAACAAAAATTGAAAAAAGGGGGAAAAGGGGAATTTTCTTGAAAACAGGGGAAATAAGAGGAATTCTTTGAAAAAATGAAGGGAATAAAGTAATAGGAGAAAGAGTGTGAAGCCTGGGATTTAATAAACCGCAGTGAAAATATAATAATAAAAAATGATATAATAAAATAATAATATAAAATTATCTTCGATATTTTAACGGAGATGGTTGGCTAACAAATTCCCGGTTTTCAAAAAAATACCCGGCTATTTCCCAGTCAGTAGCCACCCTGTTTAAAATTATCGTAACCTTCGAGGGGACCCCCCCCCCCAAGCTTTAGGTAGTTTTGGGTCCACAGTAAGGATTTAGATTTGAAAAAAACTTATATATACATAATTAAATGATTTTTTACGAACCAGTATATTTAGCGTCCTTATAAACCGGGTGTTTAGTAAAAGTGAAGGAACTGTTACGAGCCATCGGAGGTTTGTGCCCCACGACTCTAGGCAAGCTGCACTTTATCGCAGCATGAAGAGCTTGTAACCACTCGTTTCTTTCAACAGCGGAAGGAGCATAAATTGTTAGATTACACTCTGGCGTCGTGACCGATAATGCATTCTAAAATAAGAGAAATAATAAATATAAAAAATATCCGTTTCATTTACTCATTGATATTCTATTTCCCCGAGAGTTGATCACTCTTCAAATCAGATGCACAAGCTTTTGTAAAATATTTTGAAATCTTTGAAATCATTTGAAACCTTCGAAATCATTTGCAATCTATAACATCTTTGAAATATTTATGAAAATAATTATAAAGCTTTGCGAAATCTTTGAAATAATTTGAAATATTTTAAATCTCTTAGAAATCCCTTGAAATCTTTGGTCATTTTTTGAAATCTTTGTAATCTTTGTGAAATCTTTGAAGCCTTTGTAAAATCTTTGAAATCTTTATGAAATCATTGATATCTTTAAAATCGTCTGAAATCTTTGAAATCTGTCTAAAAGCTTAAAAATTTTTTTAAAACTTTCCAATCTTTGTGAAATCATTAAGATCTATGAAATCGTCTGGAATCTTCGTGAAATCTATGAATTCTTTCTGAAATCTTTTAAATCTTTTAGAAATCCCTTGAAATCTTTTTTCAATCTTTCTGAAATCTTCGAATTTATTTGACCCTTTGAAATCTTGAAATGTTTTGCAATCTTCATAAAATCTTTCTGAAATCTTTAAAAAAAAAATTTTTTTTGAAATTATTGACATCTTTGTAAAATCTTTGAAATCATTTGAAATCTTTGAAGTATTTTTGAAAACTTTTTGAAAAATTGAAAATTGTTTTAATCATTTGAAACCATTAACATCTGTGTGAAATGTTTCGAAATCTTTGTGAAATTATTGAAATCTTTGTGAAATCATTGAAATGATTTGAAATCTTTTAAATCTCTTAGAAATCCCTTGAAATCATTCAAATGAATTTAAATCTTTTAAATCTTTGCAATATTTGTGAAATCTTTTAGAAATCCCTTGAAATATTTGTAAAATCTTTTGAAATATTTGGGTTGAAATTTTTTAAATCGTTGTTCAATATTTTTGAAATCGTTTTAAACAATTGAAATCTTTGAAATATTTTCAAAATCCCTTGAAATTTCTGTGAAATCTTTTGAAATATTTGTAGTCGTTGTGAAATCATTTAAATCATTTGAAATCTTTGAATTCATTTGAACTTTTGAAATCTTTGTGAAATCATTAAACTCTATAGAAAATATTTTGATATTTTTAAAATCATTGTTCAATCTTTTTGAAATGATTTGAAACTATTGAAATCTTGGAAATATTTTTAAAATCCCTTAAAATCTTTTGAAATTTTTTGAAATCCCTTGAAATATTTTTTCAATCTTTCTGAAATCTTTGAATTTATTTGACCCTTTGAAATCATTAAATGTTTTGCATCTTCATAAAATCTTTCTGAAATTTAAAAAAAATATTAAATTTTTGGAAATCTTCGAGTGATTTTTTTGAAATTATTGACATCTTTGTGAAATCTTTGAAATCATTTGAAATCTTTGAAGTATTTCTGAAAACTTAAAAAAAAATTGAAAATCGTTTTAATCATTTTAAAACATTAACATCTTTGTGGCATGTTTCGAAATCTTTGTGAAATTATTGAAATCATTGAAATGATTTGAAATCTTGTAAATCTCTTAGAAATCCCTTGAAATCATTAAAGTGAATTGAAATCTTTTAAATCTTTGCAATATTTTTGTGAAATATTTGAAATCATTGAAATCTTTTATAAATCCCTTGAAATCTTTGTAAAATCTTTTGAAATATTTGGGTTGAAATTTTTGAAATCGTTGTTCAATCTTTTTGAAATCGTTTTAAACAATTGAAATCTTTGAAATATATTCAAAATCCCTTGAAATCTCTGTGACATCTTTTGAAATCTTTGTAGTCGTTGTAAAATCATTTAAATCATTTGAAATCTTTGAATTCATTTGAACTTTTGAAATCTTCGTGAAATCATTAAACTCTATAGGAAATATTTTGATATTTTTAAAACCATTGTTCAATCTTTTTGAAATAATTTGAAACTATTGAAATCTTGGAAATATTTTTAAAATCCCTTAAAATCTTTTGAAATCTTTGAAGCATTTGTAAAATCTTTATGAAATAATTGAAATCTTTTTGAAATCTTTTGAGCTTTTTTTAATCTTTGTAAAACATTTGTGAAATCATTGATATCTTTAAAATTGTCTGAAATCTTTGAAATCTTTCTAAAAGCTTGTGAAATCTATTAACTCTTTCTGAAATCTTGTAAATTTTTTTGAAATCTTTGTGCAGTCTTTTAGAAATTATTGAAATCTTTGTAAAATCTTTGAAATCATTTGAACCATTGCAATCTTTGAAATAATTCGAACTTTTGAAAATCATTTGAAAGCATTAAAATCTTTTAAATCTTTTAGAAATCCCTTGAAATGTTTGTTCAATCTTTCTGAAATCTTCGAATTTATTTGACTCTTTGAAATCTTTAAAATGTTTTGGAATCTTCATAAAATCTTTCTGAAATCTTTAAAAAAAATTAAATTGTTGGAAATCTTCGAGTAATTTTTTGATATTATTGACATCTTTGTGATATCTTTGAAATAATTTGAAATCTTTTAACTCTCCTACAATCCCTTGAAATCTTTAGAAATTTTGTGCAATCTTTGTAATCTTTGTGAAATGAAATCATTTGATTTTTGAAATTTGTGTGAAAGCTTTGAAGTACCTGTGAAATCTTTAAAGTCTTTGTAAAATGTTTGAAATCTTTATGAAACCTTTGAAATCTTTCCTGTTTTTTTAATCTTTGCAATCTTTGTGCAATCTTTTAGAAATCATTGAAATCTTTGTAAAATCTTTGAAATCATTTGAAACCATCGAAATCTTTATGAAATGTTTGAAATATTTATGAAATCATTAAAATGATTTGAAATCTTTTAGAAATCCCTTGAAATATGTGAAGTATCTTTTGAAATATTTGGGTTGAAATTTTTGAAATCGTTGTTCAATCTTTTCCAAATCATTTTAAACCATTGCAATCTTTTAAATATTTTAAAAATCCGTCGAAATCTTTTGAAATCTTTGCAGTCGTTGTGAAATCATTTGAAATCTTTGAATTCATTTGAACCTTTGAAATCTTTGTGAAATCATTGAACTCTATAGGAAATATTTTGATATTTTTAAAATCATTGTCCAATCTTTTTGAAATCATTTGAAACAATTGAAAACTTGGAAATATTTTTTAAATCCCTTAAATCTTTGTAAAATCTTTGAAATGTTTATGACAGCTTTGAAATAATTTGAAACCATTGGAATCTTCTAGAAATCCCTTGAAACCTTTGTCAAATCTTTTGAAATTTTTTGAAATCATTAAAATCTTTCAGAAGTCCCTTTAAATCTTTGTAAAATCTTTTGAAATATTTCTGAAATCCTTGCAATCGCTGTGAAATCGTTTGAATCTTTGAATTCATTTGAACCTTTGAAATCTTTGTAAAATCATTTAACTCTTTGTGAAATATTTGCAAATTTTTGAAATCGTCGTTCAATCTTTTTGAAATTATTTAAAACCATTGAAATCTTTGAAATATTTTTAAAATCCCTTAAAATCTTTGCGAAATCTTTGCTTTCTTTGTGAAATTATTGAAATCTTTGAGATCCTTTGAAATCTCTTAAATCTTTGTGAAGTCTCTTAAATATTTATGAAATCTTTTAAATATTTGTGAAATCTTTGAAATCATTTGAAACCATTGAAATCTTTGAAATAATTGGAACATTTGAAAATCATTTGAAAGCATTAAAATCTTGTAAATCTTTCAGAAATCCCTTGAAATCTTTTTTCAATCTTTCAGAAATCTTCGAATTTATTTGACCCTTTGAAATCTTGAAATGTTTTGCAATCTTCATAAAATCTTTCTGAAATCTTTAAAAAAAAATTAAATTTTTGGAAATCTTCGAATAATTTTATGAAATTATTGACATCTTTGTGAAATCTTTGAAATCATTTGAAATCTTTCAAGTATTTCTGAAAACTTTTTAAAAAATTGAAAATTGTTTTAATCATTTGAAACCATTAACATCTTTCTGAAATGTTTCGAAATCTTTGTGAAATTATTGAAATCTTTGTGAAATCATTGTAATTATTTGAAATCTTTTAAATCTCTTAGAAATCCCTTGAAATCTTTAGAAATTTTTTGAAATCTTTATAATCTTTGTGAAATCTTTGAGGCATATTTGAAATCATTTGATTTTTGAAATTTGTGTGAAAGCTTTGAAGTATCTGTGAAATCTTTAAAGTCTTTGTAAAATCTTTGAAATCTTTCTGAAATCTTTTATGTTTTTTGAAATCTTTGCAATCTTTTTGCAATCTTTTAGAAATCATTGAAATCTTTGTAAAATCTTTGAAATCATTTGAAACCATTGAAATCTTTATGAAATGTTTGAAATATTTGTGAAATCATTAAAATGATTTAAAATCTTTTAAATTTTTGCAATATTTGTGAGATCTTTGAAATCATTTGAACCCATTGAAATCTTTAAACTAATTGAAACTTTTGAAAATTATTTGAAAGCATTAAAATCTTTTAGAAATCCCTTGAAATGTTTGTTTAATCTTTCTGAAATCTTCGAATTTATTTGACCCTTTGAAATCTTTAAAATGTTTTGGAATCTTCATAAAATCTTTCTGAAATCTTTAAACAAAATTAAATTGTTGGAAATCTTCGAGTAATTTTTTGATATTATTGATATCTTTGTGATATCTTTGAAATCATTTGAAATCTTTGAAGTATTTCTGAAAACTTTTTAAAAAATTGAAAATTGTTTTTATCATTTGAAACCATTAACATCTTTGTGAAATGTTTCGAAATCTTTGTGAAATTATTGAAATCTTTGTAAAATCATTGAAATGATTTGAAATCTTCTAAATCTCTTGAAATCTTCACAAATTGTTTGAAATCTTTGTGAAATCTTTGAGGAATCTTTGAAATCATTTGATTTTTGAAATTTGTGTGAAAGCTTTGAAGTATCTGTGAAATCTTTAAAGTCTTTGTAAAATCTTTGAAATCTTTATGAAACCTTTGAAATCTTTTGTGAAATCTTTTCTGTTTTTTGAAATCTTTTCAATCTTTGTGCAATCTTTTAGAAATCATTGAAATCTTTGTAAAATCTTTGAAATCATCCGAAACCATTGAAATCTTTATGAAATGTTTGAAATATTTGTGAAATCATTAATATGATTTGAAATCTTTTAAATCTTTGCAATATTTGTACAATATTTATGCAATCTTTGAAATCATTGGAAACCATTGAAACCTTTGAAATAATTGAAACTTTTGAAAATCATTTGAAAGCATTAAAATCTTTAAAATGTTTTAGAAATCCCTTGAAATTTTTGTTCAATCTTCCTGAAATCTTAGAATTTATTTGAGCCTTTGAAATCTTTGAAATGTTTTGGAATCTTCATAAAATCTTTCTGAAATCTTTTAAAAAAAATTAAATTATTGGAAATCTGCGAGTAATTTTTTTGAAATTATTCACATCTTTGTGAAATCTTTGAAATCATTTGAAATCTTTGAAGTATTTCTGCAAACTTAAAAGAAAATTGAAAATTGTTGTAATCATTTGAAACCATTAACATCTTTGTGAAATGTTTCGAAATCTTTGTGAAACCTTTGTGAAATTATTGAAATCTTTGTGAAATCATTGTAATGATTTGAAATCTATGAAATCTCTTAGAAATCCCTTGAAATCTTTAGAAATTTTTTGAAATCTTTGTGAAATCTTTGAGGAATACTTGAAATCATTTGATTTTTGAAATTTGCGTGAAAGCTTTGAAGTATCTGGGAAATCATTAAAGTCTTTGTAAAATCTTTGAAATCTTTATGAAACTTTTGAAATCTTCCTGAAACCTTTTATGTTTTTTGAAATCTTTGCAATCTTTTAGAAATCATTGAAATCTTTGTAAAATCTTTGAAATCATTTGAAACCATTGAAATATTTATGAAATGTTTGAAATATTTGTGAAATCATTAAAATGATTTGAAATCTTTTAAATCTCTTAGAAATCCCTTGAAATCTTTAGAAATTTTTTGAAATCTTTGTGAAATCTTTGAGGAATATTTGAAATCATTTGATTTTTGAAATTTGTGTGAAAGCTTTGAAGTATCTGTGAAATCTTTAAAGTCTTTGTGAAATCTTTGAAATCTTTATGAAATGTTTGAAATATTTGTGAAATCATTAAAATGATTTGAAATCTTTCAAATATTTGCAATATTTGTGAAATCTTTGAAATCATTTCAAACCATTGAAATCTTTGAAATAATTGAAACTTTTGAAAATCATTTGAAAGCATTAAAATCTTTTAAATCTTTTAGAAATCCCTTGAAATGTTTGTTCAATCTTTCTGAAATCTTAGAATTTATTTGACCCTTTGAAATCTTTAAAATGTTTTAGAATCTTCATAAAATCTTTCTGAAATCTTAAAAAAAAATTAAATTGTTGGAAATCTGCGAGTAATTTTTTTGAAATTATTAACAAACACCTTTGCGAAATCTTTGAAATCATTTGAAATCTTTGTGAAGTGTTTCGAAATCTTTGTGAAATCTTAGTGAAATTATTGAAATCTTTGTGAAATTAATTAAATGATTTGAAATCTTTTAAATCTCTTAGAAATCTCTTGAAATCTTTAGAAATTTTTTGAAATCTTTGTAGTCTTTGTGAAATCTTTGAGGAATAATTGAAATCATATGATTTTTGAAATTTGTGTGAAAGCTTTGAAGTACCTGTGAAATCTTTAAAGTCTTTGTAAAATCATTGAAATATTGATGAAACCTTTGAAATCTTTTCTGTTTTTGAAATCTTTGCAATTTTTGTGCAATCTTTTATAAATCATTGAAATCTTTGTAAAATCTTTGAAATAATTTAAAACCATTGAAATATTTGTGAAATCATTAAAATGATTTGAAATCTTTGCAATATTTATGAAATCTTTGAAATCATCGAAATCTTTTAGAAATCCCTTGAAATCTTTATAAAATTTTTTGAAATATTTGGGTTGAAATTTTTGAAATCGTTGTTCAATCTTTTTGAAATCATTTTAAACCACTGAAATCTTTGAAATATTTTTAAAATCCCTTGAAATCTTTGTGAAATCTTTTACAATCTTTGCTTTCTTTGTGAAATTATTGAAATCTTTGAAATCATTTGAAATCTCTTAAATCCTTGCAATCTTTTTGAAATGTTTTAAGTATTTATGAAATCTTTTAAATGTTTGTGACATTTTTAAAATCATTTGAAACTCTTGGAATGTTTTAGAAATCCATCGAAATCTTTGTGAACTCTTTTAAATATTTGTAAAATCTTTGAAATCATTTGAAACCATTGAAATCTTTGAAATATTTTTAAAATCCCTCGAAATCTTTGTGAAATCTTTTGCAATCTTTGCTTTCTTTGTGAAATTATTGAAATCTTTGAAATTATTTGAAATCTCTTAAATCTTTGCAATCTTTTTGAAATCTTTTAAGTATTTATGAAATCTTTTAAATGTTTGTGAAATATTTAAAATCATTTTAAACCCCTGGAATGTTTTAGAAATCCCTCGAAATCTTTCTTAAATCTTTTAAATATTTGTAAAATCTTTGAAATCATTTGAAACCATTGAAATCTTTTGAAATCTTTTTGACATTTTTGATTTTTTTTTACATCTTTGCAATCTTTCTGAAGTTTCTGTGAAATAATTTAAATCATTGAAATCATTTCAAATCTTTGAATTCATTTAAACCTTTGAAATCTTTGTGAAACCATTAAAATCTTTTGAAATTTTTGAAATCTTTTAGAAATCTTTCTAACATTTTTCGAAATCTTTGTTCAATTTTTTTCAAATCATTGAAATCTTTGTGAAATGTTTGAAAAAAACCTTAGCAATTATTTAAAACCTTTAAAATCTTTGAAATCTTTATGAAATCTTTTGAAATCTTTGCAATCTTTTGGAAATCTTTGAAATGTTTGTGAAATCTTTGAAATAATTTGAAACCATTGAACTCTTTTAGAAATCCCTCGAAATCATTGTGAAATCTGTATGAGATCTTTGAAATTTTTAAAAATCTTGACAATCTTTGTGAAATCCTTATGAAATCATTCAATTCCTTAAATCTTTGTATTCATGTAAACCTTTGCAATCTTTGAATTCATTCGAAATCTTTTAGAAATCAGTCGAAATATTTCTGAAATCTTTGAAATTTTTTGAAATCTTTCCAATCTTTGTGAAATCTTTGTGAAATCATTCAAAATTCTTTAAAATCTTCGAATTCATTTAAACCTTTAAAATATTTGTGAAATAATTTAAATCTTTTCAAATATTTGTTAAATATTTTAAATCTTTAAAATTTTTTTCTAATCTTTGTGAAATCTTTGAAATCATTTGAAATCCTTGTGAAATCTTTAAGAAAGCATTGAAATATTTGTAAAATCATTTAAAACTTTTGAAATATTTTTTAAATATTTGAAATCTTTTTAACATTTGTGAAATCTTTAAAATCATTTGAAAACCTTGGAATCTTTTAGAAATCCCTCGAAATCTTTGTGAAATCTTTAAATATTTGTAAAATCTTTGAAATCATTTGAAACCATTGAAATATTTTAGAAATCCCTTGAAATCTTTTGAAATCTTTCTGAAATTTTTCAATTTTTTAAAAATCTTTTCAAACCTTTGAAATCTTTGTAAAATCATTAAAATCTTTTGAAATTTCTGAAATATTTTAGAAATCTTTCTGAAATTTTTTGAAATCTTTGTTCAATCTTTTTGAAATCATTGAAATCTTTGTGAAATTTATTAAAAAAACCTTAGAAATTATTTAAAATCTTTTAAATCTTTGAAATCGTTGCAATCTTTGTGAAATTAATGAAATTTTTGTAAAATCTTTGAAGTCATTTTAAATCTTTAAAATCCTTGCAATCTTTTGGAAATCTTTAAAAAATTTGTTAAATATTTGAAATCTTTTGAATTTTTTTCTAATCTTTGTGAAATCATTGAAATCTTTGAAATCATTTGAAATATTTGAAATCCTTGTGAAATCTTCAAGAAAGCATTGAAATATTTTTATAATCATTTAAACCTTTTGAAATATTTGTTAAATATTTGAAATCTTTTGAATTTTTTTTGAAATCTTTGTTAAACCATTTAAATATTTGAAATCATTTGAAATCACTAAATTCATTTGAACCTTTGAAATCTTTTTGAAATCATTTAAATAATTTTTGAAATCCTTAAAATCTTTTTCAAATCATTGAAATCATTTTAAATCTTTGTGAAATATTTCAAATCCTTGTGAAATCTTTGAGAAAACATTGAAATATTTGTAAAATCATTTCAATCTGTTGAAATATTTGAAAACATGGAAATCTTTTGAAATCTTAAAATGTGACGTGCACTAGGGTGGTCCAAAAAAATTATTTTTCTGATTTTTTAAAGTCTCACCCCCTCATTTCGTGTATTTTGATGAACAATTTTTTTTCAAAATTTTCTGAGATTTAGAAAAAAATGTTCAGAGGTGGGACACGACCTTTAAAGTATCCCAAAGTGTTAAAAATTTAGTAAGTCCTTCAATTTTAAAAATAATCGTAAAAACTTTATAACGATGATGTAAAACTACCATGTGAGCAGTACGAAGCATACACAAATTTTTTTTAAAATTTAATTTACCCCCAACTTTGCCAAAACTCACCCCTTAAGACACTAAAAAGTAATTTTTAAGTGTCTTTTCTGAATTTTATGAAAGCAAAATGAAAATTTAAGTGGCAAATTATATAAAAAACTTTATTATACAAATATGAAAAATAGTCCACTTAAAATAAACATTTTTCCCCTTTTCACCTCCAATAATCCATAAAAAATTACATTTTCTTTCTTTAAAACTTTTTCTTTCAAT
>CAKNYM010050038.1:167261-202123 GCA_932195095.1 Andricus curvator
TGTGTTTTAATACTCTATGGCTGGTTTCCTGTAAAAGCCTAAAACGTCTTAGGCTTTCAGAAGAATAGCTGAGTATTCTTCTGAATGCCTAAATAAACCAAGCACTTGGACGCCAGGTATAGATTTTGTCCCAAATTCTTCCGAATGCCTAGGCCAGGCCTCACAGCCCCTATGGGATAAAATATAGGGACTAAAGTGTACTTTTTGTCACGCGCCTAGGGTACTTTTTTCGTGCTCAAAGGGTAACAAATTCAGGATAAATTCATAATACTTCAAAACAATTCAAGATAAATTACAAAGAATTCAAAGGAATCGGAAATATTTTATGAATTTAAAAAATTCCATTGATTTCCATAAAATTGGAATGAATTTAGAAGAATTAAAGGTGAAAGAGAAGAATTTGATGAAATTCATAAAAATTCACGGCGAGGATAAAAGAATTTAGGACCAATTACGTAAAAACTTTTAAAATTTCGAAAAAAATTAAATTGAAATTAAATAGAATTGAGTGGATTTATAATTCATGTTAATAAAAAAATTCAAGAGAATTCCAAAGAATTTAAACGAATTGAAGGTGAATTAAAAAAAATTCAAATCTTTGAAACTCTACTAATTTCTAACCAAAGAAGTGATTGATGACTACAAAACAATTCAAGTTAAAGTCAAATTAATTGGAAACAAATTGAAAAATTGAAAAAATTCCATTGATTACAAGAAAATTAAGAGAAATTTAAGGGAAATAAGAGTTCGATGAAATTCATAAAAAAAATCAAGCTTAAATTAAAAAACAGTCAAGTGAATTAAAAACAATTAAAAAATATGAAAAAATGAAGTTTTTAAAAACTTCAAGATGAATAAAACAAAAACTTTTGAAAAATTTGTTGAATTGAGTAAAATTGTGTGAATTTAAAATAATTCAAAAGGATGTTTAAAAAATCAGTATAAATTAATAAGAATTCAGGTCGAATTCCAAATGAATTGCAAAACATATTTGAAAATCTCTTGAAATCTTTGAAACCCTACGAATTCCGTCACTTCTTGTGAGTAAATTTGAAATTCATTAAAATATAAAATACCGTGAAGTTTTATGAAATTTGATATTTCCAGAAAGCCTGGAAAATTGATTAAAATACCTTGAGAGCTCTTAAAACCCCATAAAACCATTGAAATCCTGGGAAATCTTATAAAATCCTTTGGAATATTTTAAAACATCCTAGAATCTTACAGGTCCTGTAAAATCCTTCCATCTCTTCCGAAATTCTTTAAAACTGCATGCAAATTTTTTTAAATCCCTTCAAATTTTTAAAACACTCGGAAATTCCTTGAAATTGTTTAAATCTCTTCAAAATGTCTTGGAATCTTTTAAAACACCTCAAATATTTCAAATTCTTTGAAATCGCTTCAAACTATTGAAATAAATAAAAAAAAAAGTTCTGGGAATCTTTTAAAATTTCCTAAAATATTTGAAATCCTTCGATATTTTTTGAAATCCCTCGAAACTTTTTAAAGCTCTTGAAAATGCCCGGGAATCTTTTACAATACCGTCAAATTTTTTCAATCCTTTGGAATGCATTAAATTATTGAAATCCATTAAAAATTTATTTGTAATCTTTTAAAATTACCTAAAATATTGAAAATACTTTAAAATCTTTTTAAGTTTTTTAAAGATCTTGAAAATGCATACATAATATCTTACTATTCAAATATTTCAAATCCTTTGGTCATTTTATCAATTGATCCTCAGGATCGATTGAATAAAAACGTTTAGAAATTCAAAAAAATCCATTGAATTAAGTAGAATTGAGTAAATTTAGAAGAATTCAAGAGAATTCATAAGATTCAAGAAAATTTCAAAGAACTAAGGATAAATTAATAAGAATTCGGGGTGAATTCCAAATCTCTTCAAATCTTTAAAACCCTACGAAATACCTCACTTCTCGTGAATAAATTCTTTAAAATACACTAAAATATTATAAAATCCCCTAAAATCATTGAAATCCTCGGACATCTAATAAAATAACGTGAAATCTTTTAAAATATCTTGAAACCTTATAAGTCCTGTAAAATCGTTCCATATCTTCTGAAATTCTAGAAAATTCTTTATCCTAAAATATTTCAAACGCTTTGAAATCGCTTCAAATTAATAAAATTAATAAACAATTTCCTAAAATATTTCAAATTAAAAGCTTTTGCAAATGCCTTAAAAGTTTTAAAAATACACTGAAAACTTTAAATTCCCTTAAAATTATTGAAATCTATTAAAAATTTCTCGGAATATTTAAAAATACCCTGAAATATTTCAAAAGAATTCAAGACAATTCAGAAATAGGTATAGACCTGAATTAAATAGTGATTAACCCATAAGTTAATTTATTGAAAGAAAAGTGTCTAATGTCATCTTTTCCTTTTAAAAGAGACTAAAAAGTGATTTGAGAAAAAAAGTGAATAATAGTGACTGTGTGTGGCAGCCTTGATTATTTTTTACAGTTATTTCATACAGAAATTCCCTGATTTTTGCTACTTTTTCAAAATGCCTGACACTTGGAAGCTTTGATCTTATTATTAATTTTTTTTAAAGTTCCATTATGGGCTGCAAATAGGGTACCATAGGGACCAAATCTTGAAAATAGGGTACTTTAGGGACCTTAACTGAATATAGGGTACAATAGGGGATATAGGGACCGGTCTGTGAGGCCTGCTAGGCAGTCGGCTGAAAGCCTGAATCCTCTAAAAGCCTACGACATATACATGAACCTACCAAAAAACAGTTCAGCAGAGAAAAAGTTTAAAACCCTATTTTTTCTTTAAGGCAGGCCTCACAGTACCTATGGGATAAAATATAGGGACCAAAGGGTACTTTTTTCGCGCTCAAAGGGTAACAAATTCAGGATAAATTCATAAGATTTCAAAACAATTCAATTTAAATTCAAAAGAATTAAAATGAATTCGAAACAATGTTTAAAATCATAAAAATTCCATTGATTCTCGTGAAATTGGAATAAATTAGGAGGAATTTAAGGTCAACGAAAAGAATTCGATGAAATTCATAACAATTCAAGGCAAATTGAAAAAAATAAGATGAACTGAAAACAATTTAAAAATATGAAAAAACTTAATTGAATTCAGTAACTTTGAAATGAACTTAGAAAAATACAAGGGAATTCCAAAGAATTTGATGAAATGTCTAAGAATTGAAAGATTGCTGTATATGTTTGAGATAATTATTGAGTAGAATTGAGTAAATTTAGAAGAATTCAAGTGAATAAAAAAATTCAAGTGAATACAAAAATTCAAGAGAATTCTAGAGAATTTAAGAGAGTTCAGGCTGAATTAATAAGAATCTAGGGTGAATTCCAAAAAATAATTATAAAATCTCTTCAAATCTTTGAAACCCTACTAATTTCTAACAAAAAAAGTGACTAATGACTACAAAACAATTCAAAAGAATTCAAATGAATTGGAAAAAATTTAAAAAATCCATTTATTTCAGTAAAATTTGAGTGAAACGAGAAGAATTCGATGAAATTCATAAAAAATCTAACTGAATTTAAAAAACAATCAAGTGAATTCAAAACACTTCAAAAATATGAAAAAATGCATTTAATTCAATAAGTTGGAAATGAGTTTAGAAAAATTAAAAGGGCATTTAAAGAAATTGATCAAATTCCTACGAATTCAAGGTGAGTTAAAAAAACTTCAAGATGAATTAAACAAAAACTTTTAAAAATCCCTTGAATTGAGTAAAATTGAGTGAATTTAGAAGAATTGAAAGGAATTTAAAAGAATTCAGGATAAATTAATAGGAATTCAGGGCAAATTGCAAATTAATTGCAAAAAATATTTGAAAATCTCTTCAAATCTTTGAAACCCCACGAAATCCCTCACTAAAACCCTTGGAAATCCCATAAAATTGTTTAAATCTCTTGAAAATTCCTTGGAATCTCTTAAAATACCTTAAAATATTTCAAAGTTTTTGAAATTCCTTCAACCTATTGATATGAATAAAAAATGTCTGGGAATCTTTCAAAATTTCCTAAAATATTTCAAATCCTTTGATATCTTTTGAAATCCTTAAAAACTTTTTAAAGCTCTTGAAAATACCTGGGAATCTTTTGAAATACCCTACAATATTTAAAATCCTTTGAAATCCCATTAAATTACTGAAATCATTAAAAAAATTCTTTGTAATCTTTTAAAATAACATAAAATATTTCGAATCCCTTAAAATCTTATGAAATCCCTTAAAATATTTCGAATCATTTGATCATTTTATCAATTGATCCTCAGGACCAATTAAATGAAAAAAAAATTTTAATTAAAAGAAATCCATTAAATTAAGTAAAATTGAGTAAATTTAGAAGAATTCAAGTGAATTAAAAAAATTCAAATGAATTCCAGAGACTTTGAAAGATTTCAGGGTATATTCTAAAAACCAATTTCAAATCTCTTCAAATCTTTGAAACCCTACAAAATACCTTACTTCTCGTGAATAAATTCTTTGAAATCCACTAATATATCATAAAATCCCATGAAATTCTGTTATATTTCCTGAAATCTTGGAAAATGTATTAAAATACATTGAGAGCTTTAAAAACCCTTAAAATCACTGAAATCCTCGGAAATGTTATAAAGCCTGTGAAATATTTTAAAATATCTTAAAACCTTATAGGTTCTGTAAAATTGTTTCATCTTCTGAAATTCTACAAGATGCATTATCCTAAAATATTTCAAGCGCTTTGACATCCCTTCAAATTAATGAAATTAATTAATAATACCTTGGAATATTTTAAAATTCCCTCAAACATTTCAAATTAAAAGCTCTTGAAATGCCTTAGAAGTTTTAAAAATACCCTAAAATCTTAAAAATCCCTCGAAATTATTGAAATCTATTAAAAATGTTTCGGATTCTTTAAAGATACCCTGAAATATTTCAAAAGAATTCAAGACAATTCAGAAATAGTGATCTTTTCATTTAAAAAAGTGATTGAAAAGTGATTTGAGAAAAAAAAGTGACTAATATTGACTGTGTGGCAGCCTTAATTATTGGTTACGGTTACTTCTTACAAAAATTCCCTGATTTTTTCTATTTTTTTCAAAATGCCTAACTCTTGCAAGCTTTTATCTTATTATAAATTTTTTTAAAGTTCCATTATGGGCTACAAATAGGGCACCACAGGGACCAAATCTTGAAAATAGGGTACTATAGGGACCGGTCTGTGAGGCCTGTTTAAGGGAATAAAAATTCCAGAACCATGAGCAAAATTCAAGGACTTTTCCAGATTTTCAAGTATCTCGTTTAAGATTAAAATTATTTTGAAAACTTAATTTTCATGACAAATACTCACTTGTTTCCATCAAAAGCGTAATTAAACCTCCCCATAAAAACAGGTAGAGCAGGTTGCATCAAAATAAAAGTGTGTTCATTTCCAGCTGCCGTGTCCTTGGCCCTCTCATTTCCGCTGTAATTCCCCGATCTCAAAACCTTTGCCGTGGACAGCATCTTCGGAGCACTCTGGCAAGAATTCCACTCATCAGTCGCTTGCTTGCAATTATTCCTACCCCAGGTGAAAACCCTCCCATCCAGAGTCAACGCAACCGTGTGAAACAATCCACAAGATACTCTCTGAACCCCCACCTGGGATAATTTCGTTACCAAAACAGGTCTCGGCCTCTTAACAGTATCACCAGTTCCCAACTGTCCATGTTTAACGTCTCCCCAGGTCCAGAGTTCCGTAGACAATAAATTATTCCCTTCTCGAACAAGCAGATTAATCCTCTCATTCAATCCTTGCTGAGAGAGTTCATGTTCCGAGGACCCTGCACTGGAAGACCAGGGAAACTCCTCACACCTTAAACTATGAATTAAGCTACCCTGGGTTCGCTTATTTTCTTCGACCTTAGCCTGATCGTGATCACTACCTTCCTGATGATCATTAACGTCTGAACTTCCACTCACGTGTCTAGATAATGTTGCTACTTTATCTCCTACCGTCTTAACTCCTTCGTAGACTAAGTTCGCCATATTTGAGACATTTTGCTTGATCATATTCGTCGGATTATCAGTGCCATCGACCTGCACTTCGTCCTTTCCACTCCCATATGATGAAACCCAGGACAATTGTCTAGTCAGGAATTGCTTGGCGGCTTCGGTGTTGATGAACATGACGTTCTTTTTTTCTGATTCGGAAATTTCTCCAATGGATCCCTGGCCGTTCACTAGAGGTATGTGGGAATTCAGAGCGTTTTCGTTGTTTACGCTGCAGATTAAAATTTCGTCTCTGCTGGTACTTGAGAGAGCACTGAGGGAATTTGAGGATCGATCGCTGAAATGTTGAACGTGGAGACCCATGGGGTAGGTGTCCGAAGATGCTAGACTGACGGGACTCACCATGACGTTGCTTAGACATTGTGGGCATGATTTGACGAAGACTTCTTCGTCGAGATCGTTTTCACTGTCTGTGTCTTCCTTCAGGATTCGGCTTATCTTTCTTACTATGACTGCGTAGAAGTTGAAACCACAGGCTAAGTTGTAAACGACGCGACCTTCGAAAAATATGACTTTCTTTGGTTCCGTGGAGTTGATTTCAATCTCAGGGTGGTTTCCACTCGCCCAGAGTTGGCCACTTTCTGTGACGAAAAGAGCTGAGTCGTCGTTCACAGCGATTACTTTTACTTTTGTTATTTCGTTCTCCTGCTTGTATCTGCAAAAAGGCAAAAGGAGTCATTAGCAGGGTGGGTCGAAAACAAATAAAATTGGAAATCCAAAAGAATCTAGGACTGAAAAGTTTCATTTTGGGTGTAAAATTTGAAAAACAACGATCAACATCCAGCTATATTTTTAAAAATATTGTAAGATTTTTATAAACTCATTTTTATAAACCTCAGAAACTAAAATAATTTTTAAAAGCTTTTCAAACTAATCTAAAATTTTTTGAGCTTCGAGAAATTTAATCAGACTCAAAATTTACTTAAAAAGAAGTGAAAAAATGTACTTATAAAAAAAATTAGAGAGGAAACTGGACTTTCAGGGTACAATAATAATATTATAAAATGCAAGTAATTGAAAACTGAATATACCGATATTTAAAGAATTTAACTTTATTAGAAACTAAAAGACATTTTATAGCATTAATTTACATATTTTCAAATAACTAAATTATTATTTTGATGATTCGGAAAATTTCAAGCGAAGTAAAATTGTTTTTAAATTTAAAATTCTTAATTTATCGACACAAAAGTTTGAAGCTTTTAGTTTTAAAAATACTTCGAATTTTAACACTTCCAAACTTGAAAATTTTATTAAATTTATCAACATACTTCCGTATAATTCGGTACATATTGTTTTAACAGGTTCGTTGCATGTTTTACAATTGCTTTTTAATAATAAATTACCTAATCTTCACATTGGTGAAAGGAAATGTGGTTTAAATAATTTATTTAGGAGAAAATTGAAAAATAAATTAGTAATATTTTTAATATTACAAGGACGTTGAATTGTTGAATCGCTCCTACCAATCAGAAAATTTCAACAGAAAAAAAATAATTTTCAACAAAATAGTTAAATTTTCAGCCAAAGAAATTAATGTTTATCTAGAATGATGAATCTTCAATCAGAAAAAAGAAGTTTTAACCAAATAGTTAAATTATCAACCCAAACGATGAATTTTCTACCAACGATTGTTAAATTGTAAAGCCAAAATGATGAATTTTCTATAAAACAGTTCAATTTTCAACGAGGAAATAAAAAATTAAAAAATGATTTTTAAACAAAATAGTTAAATTTTCAAGCAGAGATTAATTTTTAACTAAAATGGTGAATCTTCAACAAACAAAGAAACAGTTTTTAGAAAAGCAGTTCAACTTTCAACCAAGTAGATAAGTTTGCAACCAAAAAGATGTTCTTTTAAACAATAAGATTAATTTTCTACAAAAAAAAACTAATTTTCTACAAACTACCAGAATTTTCAACTAAACAAGATAACTTTTGAACCAAAAATGGAATAGTTACATTTTCAGTTTGAAAAATTAATTTTCAACCAAAAGAGACAAATTTTCATCGAAATAGTTAAATTTTTAATCAAAGAGATCAATTCTCAACTAAAATTATGAATCTATAAACAAAAGAATGAATTTTTAACAAAGTAGTTCAACTTTCAACTAAGTAGTTGAATTTTCAATCAAAAAGATTAATTTTCAATAAAAATGTAATAACTAATCTTTCAACCAAAAAACGTTTTAATTTTGAATAAAAAAGGAAAATTTAACCAAAAAAGAATTACTTTCAACAAAGTAGTTGAATCCTCAACCAAAACGGATTAATTTTTAACCGCAAAATAGTTGTTTTTAACCAAAAAAGAGGCAATCTCTACCAAAATAGATGAATTCTCAAGAAAATAGTAAAATTAACTTCAACTTGGGTTCATCGAAAATTCCCTGACTGTCAGGAATTCCCTGCTTTGTAGCAAAGTAGAGATAATGGAATATATCTGTATTGTAATAAAAAAACGAATTTTCTACAAAATACCAGAATTTTTAACTAAAAAAGATACATTTTCAACCAAAAAAAAAAACAAATTTTCATCAAAATAGTTAAATTTTTAATCAAAGAGATTAATTCTCAACTAAAATTATGAATTTATAACCAAAAGAATGAATTTTTAACAAAGTAGTTCAACTTTCAACTAGATAGTTGAATTTGCAACCAAAAAAGATTAATTATCAATAAAAAATGTGATAACTAATATTTCGACCCAAAAACGTTTTAATTTTGAATAGAAAAAAGATCAATTTAACCAAAAAATGATTGTTTTTAACCAAAAAAGAGGCAATCTCTACCAAAAAAGATGAATTCTCAAGAAAATAATAAAATTAACTTCAACTTGAGTTTATCGAAAATTCTCTGACTGTCAGGAATTCCCTGATTTGTAGCCGCCCTAATTAGAGATATTTGAATATCTCTGTATTGTAATTTAAAAAAATAATTTTGTACAAAATACCAGATTTTTCAACTAAAAAAGTTAAATTTTTAACCAAAAATGGAATAGTTACATTTTAAGTTGAAAAAAATAATTGTGAACCCAAAAAGACAAATTATCAACAAAATAATTAAATTTTTAATCAAAGAGATTAATTCTCAACCAAAATGATGAATCTACAACCAAAAGAATGAATTTTCAACAAAGTGGTTCAACTTTCAGCTAAGTAGTTGAATTTTCAACCAAAAAAGATTAATTATCAATAAAAAATGTAATAACTAATATTTCGACCAAAAAACGTTCTAATTTTGAATAGAAAAAAGGAAAATTTAACCAAAAAATAATTATTTTCAACAAAAATAGATGAATATTTAAGAAAATAATACAAAAAACTTCAACTTCAGTTTATCGAAAATTCCCTGACTGTTATGAATTCCCTGATTTGTAGCAAAGTAGAGATATTTGAATATATCTGTATTGTAATAAAAAAAACGAATTTTCTACAAAATACCAAAATTTTCAATTAAAACAGATAAATTTTCAACCAAAAATGGAATAGTTACATTTTCAGTTTAAAAAATTATTCTGAACCCAAAAAGACAAGTTTTCAACAAAATAGTTAAATTTGTAATCAAAGAGATCAATTCTCAACTAAAATTATGAATCTATAACCAACAGAATTAATTTTTAACAAAGTAGTTCAACTTTCAACTAGATAGTTGAATTTTCAACCAAAAAGATTAATTATCAATCAAAAATGTAATAATTAATCTTTCAACCAAAAAACGTTTTAATTTTAAATAGAAAAAAGTACAATTTAACAAAAAAAGAATTATTTTCAACAAAATAGTTGAATCATCAACCAAAACGGATTAATTTCCAACAAAACAATTATTATTTTTAACCAAAAAAGAGGCAATTTCTACAAAAATAGATGACTATTTATGATAATAATAAAAAAAACTTCAATTTCAGTTTATCGAAAATTCCCAGACTGTCAGGAATTCCCTGATTTGTAGCAAAGTAGAGATATTTGAATATATCTATATTGTAATAAAAAAATAAAAAAAATTTCTACAACATACCAGAATTTTCAATTAAAAAAGATAAGTTTTCAACCAAAAATGGAATAGTTACATTTTCAGTTTAAAAAATTATTCTGAACCCAAAAAGACAAATTTTCAACAAAATAGTTAACTTTTTAATCAAAGAGATCAATTCTCAACTAAAATTATGAATCTATAACAAAAATAATGATTTTTTAACAAAGTAGTTCAACTGTCAACTAAGTAGTTGAATTTTCAACCAAAAAAGGATTAATTATCAATAAAAAATGTAATAACTAATCTTTCAATCAAAAAACGTTTTAATTTTGAATAGAAAAAAGTACAATTTAACAAAAAAAGAATTATTTTCAACAAAATAGTTGAATCCTCAACCAAACGGGTTAATTTCCAACAAAACAATTGTTATTTTTATCCAAAAAAGAGGCAATTTCTACAAAAATAGATGAATATTTATGAAAATAATCAAAAAACTTCAACTTCAGTTTATCGAATAATTCCCTGACTGCCCGGAATTCCCTGATTTGTAGCAAAGTAGAGATATTTGAATATATCTGTATTGTAATAAAAAAAACGAATTTTCTACAAAATACCAGAATTTTCAACTAAAAAAGATAAATTTTCAACCAAAAAAGACAAATTTTCATCAAAATAGTTAAATTTGTAAGCAAAGAGATTAATTCTCAACTAAAATTATGAATTTATACTAAAAAAGTTAAATTTTTAACATAAAATGGAATAGTTACATTTTCAGTTAAAAAAAATAATTCTGAACCCAAAAAGACAAATTTTCAACAAAATAGTTGAATTTTTAATCAAAAAGATTAATTCTCAACTAAAATTATGAATCTGTAACCAAAAGAATAAATTTTTAACAAAGTAGTTCAACTTTCAACTAAGTAGATGAATTTTCAACAAAAAAAGATTAATTATCAATAAAAATAAAATAACTAATATTTCAACTAAAAAACGTTTTAATTTTAGATAAAAAAATGTCCATTTAACCAAAAAAGAATTATTTTCAACAAAATAGTTGAATCCTCAACCAAAACGGATTAATTTCCAAACAAACAATTGTTATTTTTAACTAAAAAAGAGGCAATTTCTACAAAAATAGATGAATTTTCAAGAAAATAATCAAATTAACTTCAACTTTAGTTTATCGAAAATTCCCTGTCAGGAATTCCCTGATTTGTAGCAATCCTGAGTAAAGATATTTGAATATTTCTGTATTATAATAAAAAAACGAATTTTCTACAAAATACCAGAATTTTCAACCAAAAAAGATAAATTTTCATCAAAATAGTTAAATTTTTAATTCAAGAGATCAATTCTCAACTAAAATTATGAATCTATAACCGAAAAAATGAATTTTTAACAAAGTAGTTCAACTTTCAACTAAGTAGTTGAATTTTCAACCAAAAAGATTAATTTTCAATAAAAAATGTAATAATTAATCTTTCAACCAAAAAACGGTTTAATTTTGAATAAAAAAGTTCAATTTAACCAAAAAAGAATTATTTTCCACAAAATAGTTGAATCCTCAACCAAAACGGATTAATTTCCAACAAAACAATTGTTATTTTTAACTAAAAAAGAGGCAATTTCTATAAAAATAAATGAATTCTCAAGAAAATAATAAACTTAACTTCAACTTCAGTTTAACGAAAATTCCCTGATTTGTAGCAACCCTGAGTAGAGATATTTGAACATTTCTCTATTGTAATACAAAAATGAATTTTCTACAAAATAGCAAAATTTTAAACTAAAAAAGATCAATTTTCAACCAAAAATGGAATTGTTACTAATATTTTTAAGAAAGTAGCTCAAATTTCATCTAAATAGTTGAATTTTCAACCAAAAAAGATGAATTATCAATAAAAAAATATAATAACTAATATTTCAGACAAAAAAACGTTTTAATTTTAAATAAAAAAGTTCAATTTAACCAAAAAAGAATTATTTTCAACAAAATAGTTGAATCCTCAACCAAAACGGATTAATTTTCAACAAAACAATTGTTATTTTTAACCAAAAAGGGGGCAATTTCTACAAAAATAGATGAATATTTATGAAAATAATAAAAAAACTTCAACTTCAGTTTATCGAAAATTCCCTGACTCTCAGGAATTCCCTGGTTTGTAGCAAAGTAGAGATAATGGAATATATCTGTACTGTAACAAAAAAACGAATTTTCTACAAAATACCAGAATTTTCAACTGAAAAAGATAAATTTTGGACCAAAAATGAAATAGTTACATTTTCAGTTTAAAAAATTAATTTTCAACCAAAAAAGACAAATTTTCATCAAAACGGTTAAATTTTTAATCAACAAGATCAATTCTCAACTAAAATTATGAATCTATAACCAACAGAATGAATTTTTAACAAAGTAGTTCAACTTTCCAACTAATTAGTTGAATTTTCAATCAAAAAGATTAATTTTCAATAAAAAATGTAATAACTAACCTTTCAACCAAAAAACGTTTTATTTTAAATAAAAAAGGTCAATTTAACAAAAAAAAAAGAATTATTTTCAACAAAATAGTTGACTCCTCAACCAAAACGGATTAATTTCCAATAAAACAATTCTTATTTTTAACCAAAAAAGAGGCAAGTTCTACAAAATAGATGAATATTTATGAAAATAATAAAAAAACTTCAACTTCAGTTTATCGAAAATTCCCTGATTGTCCGGAATTCCCTGATTTGTAGCAATGTAGAGATATTTGAATATATCTGTATTGTAATAAAATATACGAATTTCCTACAAAATACCAGAATTTTGAACTAAAAAAGATAAATTTTCAACCAAAAAAGACAAATTTTCATCAAAATAGTTCAATTTTTAATCAAAGAGATCAATTCTCAACTAAAATTATGAATCTATAACCAAAAGAATGAATTTTTAACAAAGAATTATTTTCAACAAAAATAGATGAATATTTAAGAAAATAATCAAAAAAACTTCAACTCCACTTTATCGAAAATTCCCTGACTGTCAGGAAATCCCTGATTTGTAGCAGAGATATTTGAATATATCTGTATTATGATAAAAAAATAAAAAATACGAACCCATGACTGCAAAACTTAACGTCGTCCTTAAGAATAATGGTTTGTACAACACTCAGATCCTGCGGGTTTACTTTCAAGACATGCCCTTCGGCATTCACTACAAATAAATATTCACTATTAGCCGCTATATCGACAGCATGAAATTGAGCCCTTTTAAGCGTAACTGCATACGAAACAGATGAATTTGATGATGAATTTTCCTCGCAAGACACTGTTCCATGGTATAAGTCGAAGGTCGTTGTGGCCAGAAAAATGTCGTCCTTGACATTGCTCACTTTCGAAATGCATCCATTCAACGGATCCTCAAAGTTGAAAAATACCTTGTCAATTCCTCGCCACAAGCACATACATTTTTCAATGTTTTGACACATATTTTGACAGCTGACAGGTTCCAACATAACCTCCAAAGTCTTTTTTCAAGGCCTCGACAGACTGAGCTTTTATGTTGCAATATTTCTTCGTCATGTTATCAATGATATCGTCCACTTCTTAATTGTATTCTGATAAATTTGTTTTCTACAAATGCACTCTGACATCGCAACAACAATTTTTCCACAGAGCACCCAGGTTCGAATTTCAGACTCTCTTCAGTTCTTTTATTTACTGCGTGAGAAAACTGTCACTTTTGTAACTTGTCGAGACTTGACAGTCAAGTGTAAAATCAAAATAATCGAAGAATGGCCCAAGGACGCGAACAGGTGGATTGTGAACTTGCGAAAGTGGGTGAAAGTGGGTGGATGGGCAAAACCAGAAATCCAGGAAAGTACGAGAGTCTGGGGAAGTTTTTTAGCTTTGATTTGAGTTCACCCTGACAATTGACCCTGGGAAGTCCAGTGTGAAGAATGGTGAAAATTCCAAACAAAAAGAAAAATAGGTTAGAACTTCTTTTGTCTTTTATCTTCTATATTGCACCAAAGATATTACGCAAATTTCTTATTTCATTGTCTGCTAATTTCTTTCTTTGTTGTTCGAGAAATTATATACAGTTACAAATTGTTTTTTAGTTATTTTAAAATGTTTCCTTAAGTCAGGGACGTACGAATATGAACACTTTTTTACAATAAATAACAATTCTTTTACAATAAATATAATCAATATTTTTGCTGTAGGCTCTAATATAATTTAGAAGAATTTTAAAATATTTCTTTAGGGATCTGTAATTTCTTTTGGTTGGAAATAATTTCAAATCGAATTATTTACGTCCAGGGCCCTTTTTAGATACATGTCTGCCGTCGGTAAAGGAAAAATTTACGACCGCCAGATGTCGGTAAAACGGCGGGGAAATTTGAATTTTGAAAATGTAGAGTTTCAGATTTTATTTTTATTGTACATTATTATTAATTCATTGCATTTTTAGCATACATAAAAATATTTGTCTCAATTTTTTTCCAATATTAAAAATATATTTACAGACTTTACAATTTTACATTCTTTCAACTATTCCCCTCTTTTCCTCGTTTTTTTGTTTAAATTCAAATTGAATTAATATAGAACCCAATAAGAAAATTCATCTAGTTTTGGTTGAATTTTTTTTTTTTTTAATTTTAAAGTCTACTATTATATTTTTGTTTCAGAGTTGATCTCTTTTGGGTAGAAATTGTACTATTTGTTTGAAATTTTAATTATTTTGTTGATAATGTGACTTTTTTGTTAAAAAGTGATCTTTTCTGGGTTGAAAATTCGCCTACTTTGTTAAGAATTCATTTTTTTTTGTTTGTTTAAAGTTGATTTTCGTGTACTTTGTTTAAAATTCATCTCTTTTTTAGTAGAAAATTAATCTTTTTATTTAAACATTCATATTTTGAGTTTAAAATTTAACTATTTGTATTTAGTTACAAATTCATCTAGTTTGTTTAAAATTCGACTTTTTTGGTAGAAAATTAATCTTCTTGGTTGAAAATTCAGCTGCTTTGTTGAAAATTAATTAGTAAATTGAACTTTTTTGTTGAAAATTAATTTTTTGAACTGATTATTTAACTATTCCATTTTTGTTTCAAAATTGATTGTTTTTATTTGAAAATTCAAACATGTATTTGGTTGAAAATTCCTGTATTTTTAAAAAATACATCTTTTTTATTAATAATTCAACTTCTTTGTTCATTCATTTTATTGGTTAAAGATATAACTACTTTTTTTCAAATTCGTTTCTTTTTTATTGAAAATTAATTTTTTGAACTGAAAATTTTAATTATTCCATTTTTGGCTAAAAATGGCTCGTTTTTAGTTGAAAATTCTATTATTTTGTCAAAAATTGTCCTTTTTTAGTTGAAAATTGAACTACTTCATTCAAAGTAGAACTACTTGGTTAAAAACTCATTTTATTAGTTAAAAATGTAACTACTTTTTTTTTAATTCGTTTTTTTTGTTAAAAATTAATTTTGTAACTGAAAATTGGACTATTCCATTTTTAGTTGAAAATCTCTCCTTTTTGGTAGAAAATGAATCTTTCTTCTTTGAAAATTGAACCTCTTTCTTGAAATTTAATTTTTTTTGTTGAAAATTTAACTGTTTTGTTGAAAATTCGTTTTTTTTTTGTTAAAACTTAAATTTTTAATAGAAAATTTAACTGTTCCATTTTTTGTTGAAAATTGATCGTTTTAAGTTGAAAATTCTACTATTTTGTTAAAAACTAGTCTTTTTTGGTTGAAAATTCAACTACTTCGTAGAAAGTGGAACTACTTTGTTAAAAACTAATTTTATTGGTAAAAGATATAACTTTTTTTTAATTCATTTTTTTCAGTTGAAAATTAATTTTTAAACTGAAAATTCAACTATTCCACTATTGTTTCAAAATTGATAATTTCTAATTAAAAATTAAACTACTATGCATTTGGATGAAAATTCACGTATTTTGTTAAAAACTTGTATTTTTTGGTTGAAAATTCAATTACTTGGTTGAAAGTTGAACTACTTTGTTAAACTGAATTAATAGAACCCAATAAGAAAATTCAAATATTTTTGGTTGCATTGTTTTTTAATTGAAAAGTCGACTATTATATTTTTGCTTTAGAGTTAATCTCTTTTGGGTAAAAATTCTGCTTTTTTGTTTGAAAATTTAATTATATGTGACCTTTTTGTTAAAAAGTCATCTTTTTCGGTAGATTCATGTAACTAATGTTCAGAATGTTCAAATGAACAAAATTTTTTCCCCAATTCTATTCTATCGACAAATATAGTAAAAAACGTTGTTCATTTGAACCATCAGCACTTCAAGCAGATCGAAAATTCAACTAATTCGTTGAAAGTTGAACTAATTTGTTAAAAAAAATTTTATTACTTGAAGATTGAACTATTTTGTTAAAACTTCGTTTCTTTTGGATTGAAAATTAATTTCTTAACTGAAAATGTAGCTATTCTATTTTTGGCTTAAAATTGATCGTTTTAAGTTAAAAATTCAATTATAACACTTTTCGTTGAGAATTCATCTTGTTGGTTGAAAATTGAGCTACTTTGTTAAAAAGTACTTTTAAAATTGAACTATTTTGTTGAAAATTCGTTTTTTGTTGTTGTTGAAAATTAATTTTTTGAACTGAAAATTTAACTATTCCAGTTTTGTTTCCAAATTGATAGTCTTTAGTTGAAAATTCGCCTTTTTTGGTAGAAAATTAAGCTTCTTGGTTGAAAATTCAACTACTTTTTTAAAAATTAATTTCAAAATTGAACTATTTTGTTGAAAATTCGTTTTTTTTTAGAATTAATTTTTTGAACTGAAAATGTAACTATTTCATTTTTGTTTCAAAATTGATAGTCTTTAGTTGAAAATTCGAGTTTTTTAGTAGAAAATTAATCTTCTTGGTTGAAAATTCAATTACTTTGTTAAAAATTAATTTGAAAATTGAACATTTTGTTGAAAATTCGTTTTTTTTGTTGAAAATTAATTTTTTGAACTGAAAATTTAACTTTAGAAAAGATGTTAACATTTAGCTATTCCATTTTTGTTTCAATGTTGATCAGTTTTAGTTAAAAATTCAACTATTTGGTTGAAAATTTGTCTTTTTTAGTTAATAATTCATCTACATGATTAAAAGTTGAACTACTTTGTTAAAAACTCATTTTATTGCTTGAAGATTGAACTATTTTGTTAAAACTTCGTTTCTTTTGGATTGAAAATTAATTTTTTGAACTGAGAATTTAACTATTCCATTTTTGGTTGAAAAAATTATTGTTTTTAGTTGAAAATTCAACTATTGAATTTTTCGTTGAAAATTCATCTCTTTGGTTAAAAAATTAAACCTTTTTCTTGAAACTGCGATTTTTTTGGCTGAAAATTAATTTATTAAACCGAAAATTTAACTATTCTACTTTTGTTTCAAAATTGATCGTTTCAATTTAAAAATTCAATTATGTATTTGGATGAAAATTCAGGTATTTTGTTAAACATTTATTTCTTCGGTTGACAATTCGTCGATTTTTGTAGAAAAATAATCTTCTTGGTTGAAAATTCAACTACTTGGTTAAAAGTTGAACTACTTTGTTAAAACTTCATTCTATTGGTTCAAGGTTTAATTTTTTTTTATTTCTTTTTTTTTTTTTAAATGAATTCCTTTAACCGAAAATTTTAATTATTCCATTTTTGGTAGAAAATGGGTCAGTTTTAGTAAAAAATGGATCGTTTTTAGTTGAAAATTCAACTATTATATTTTTCACTGAGAATTCATCTTTTTGGTTGAAAATTCGAGTACTTTCTTAAGAATGAATTTTTTTTTGTTAAAAGTTTATGTTCATGTACTTTGTTGAAAATTCGGCGTTTTTAGTAGAAAATTAATCTTTTTAGTTAAAAATTCATCTTTTTGGCTGAAAATTCAACTACTTTGTTAAAAATTAATTTTATTAGTTGAAGATGTTTGGTTGAAAATTGAACTATTTTGTTGAAAATTCGTCGTTTTTTTTTGGTTGAATATTAATTTTTTGAACATTTTTGTTTCAAAATTGATCGTATTTAGTGGAAAATTAAAAAATGTATATTGGTTGAAAATTAATGTTTTTTTAAATGTGTCTTTTTGGTTAATAATTTAACTTCTATGTTGTAAGTAGAACTACTTTCTTAAAAATTAATTTTATTGGTCAAATATATAACTGTTTATTTTTGAAAATTCGTTGTTTTGGGTAGAAAATAAATCTTTCTTGTTTGAAAATGCAAGTACTTGTTTAAAAGATGAACTACTTCCTTCAAATTTAATTTTTTTGATTGAAGATTTAACTGGTTTGTTGAAAATTCCTTTTTTTTTGTTAAAAATTAATTTTTTAACTGAAAATTGTAATTATTCCAGTTTTGGTTGAAAATGAATCGTTTTTAGTTGAAAATTCGATTATTTTGTTAAAAGTGGTTTTTTTGTTTAAAATTGAACTATGTCGTTCATAGTGGAACTTCTTTCTTAAAAACTCATTGTATTGGTTAAATGTATGACTATTTTTTTTGCAAATTCGTTTTTCTTTGGTTGAAAATTAATTTTCTAACTGAAAATTTGACTATTCCATTTTTAGTTGAAATTTCGTCTTTTTAGTAGAAAATTAATCTTCTTGTTTGAAAATGTAAGTATTTGGCTGAAAGTTGAACTATGTACATTGTCGAAATTTCATGTTTTTGGTTGCAGATTTAACAATTGTATTTAAAATTCGTTTTTTGGGTTAAATGTTTTTTTTTTAAAGAAAAATTGATCTATTCCATGTTTGGTTGAAAATTGATCGTTTTTAGTTGAAAATACTATTATTTTGGTAAAAAGTTCAACAATTTGGTTGAAAAGTTTTTTCTTCCTTGACAGAAAAATCTTTCTTGGCTGAAAATTCAATTCTGGTTGCAAATTCGTCTTTTTGGTTTACAAATTCATCTCTTTTTGACTAAAAATACAACTGTTTGATTAAAAAGTAATCTTGTTGTGTTGACGGTTCAATTATTTTGTTGAAAATTCCTCTTTTTTAGTTAAATTCAACGGTTTTTATAAAAAATGTAAATCTTTTTTGGTTGAAATATCAACGATTACATTTTTTGTTGAGAATTCATCTTTTTTGGTAGAATTCAACTATTTTTACAACAATTAAAAATTCATTTTTTTCTTGTTAAGGTTTATAATTTTAATTGAAGATTCATCTCTCTGGATCAAAATTGAACTATTTTGTTGCAAATTCGTTTTTTTTTGTTGTTCAAATTTATTATTTTTTTAACTGGAAATTTAACTAATCCATTTTTGGTTAAAAATGTAACTACTTTGTTAAACATTCATTTTATTAGTTGAAGATTTGAAAATTAATTTTTTGAACTGAAAATTTAACTATTCAATTTTTGTTTCAAAATCGATAATTTTTAGTTGAAAATTCAACTATGTATGTATTTGGTTGAAAATTCATGTATTTTGTTAAATTTTTTAGAAAATTCAACAATTTAGTATTTAAAATTGAAATCTTTTTTGGTTTAAATATCAACTATTGCATTTTTTCTTGAGAATTCGTCTTTTTTGGTGAAATTCAACTCTGTTTTCAACAATTAAAAATTAATTTTTTTGTTGAAGATTCGTCATTTTAATTATAAATTAATGTATTTGGTTGAAAATTGAACTATTTTGTTGAAAATTAATTTTTTTAACTTAAAATTTAACTATTCCATTTTCTGTTAAATGTTATTACTTGAAGATTCATCTCTTTGGTTCAAAATTAAACTATTTGTTAAACATTTTTTCTTTGAAAATTAATGTTTTGAATTGAAAATTTAACTATTCTATTTTTTTTAAATCGATAATTTTTAGTTTAAAATTCAACTATGTATTCGGTTGGAAATTCATGTATTTTGTGAAATTTTTTTTAGAAAATTCAACAATTTGGTTGAAATTTTTGTTCTCTTGACTGAAAAATCTATTTTTTGGTTGAAAATTCGTCTTTTTGTTTACAAATTAATTTCTTTTGGTAGAGATTTTATCTTTTTTTTTTTTTTGAAAAATATAACTTTGTGATTATAAAATAATTTGTTTTGGTTCAGGGTTCAACTATTTTGTTGAAGATTCCTCTTTTTGGATGAATTCAACTAATTTTTATTTAAAATTGAAACCTTTTTGGTTGATATATCAACTATTACATTTTTTGTTAAGAATTCATATTTTTTGGTGGAATTCAACTATTTTTTCAACAATTAAAAATTAATTTTGTTTGAAGATTCATCAGTTAATTTGAAAATTCATCTATTTGGTTGAAAATTTAACTATTTTGTTGAAAATTTGTTTAATGCTTTAGTTCAAAAATAACTTTTTGAACTGAAAATTTAACTATTCCATTTTTAGTTAAAAATTTAACGATTTTGTAGAAAATTCGTCTCTTCTGCTCGAAAGTTCAACTATTTGGTTGTAAATTCAACGGTTTGGTCTAAAATTAATTCTGTTGTATAAAGATTATAAAATTTTTATTAAAGCAATCAAAAAATCTGTTATTCATCTCCCAAAAACATTTAACGTAAGTCTCTGCAATTTAGCAGCAATTGATAGTTTAATATCATTCTTCAAATTATAATCCTCTTCAGTTATTTCAATTACTTCACTATCGTACTCATCTTTAACACTGCATGAACAATTTCCTGAAGAACACAAACTAATTTTTGATAGTTGTCGAGTTGACAGAGTCTGTAGATTAAATTAATTTTTTGATTAATCAGAATTTTTTATTTTAAATAAATATTTAAATATTTAATTATCTTATTAAAATTATTATCTTGTTAGTAAAAAATCGAGGGGTTAATTACTCCTGCAATCTGGTGTACACGTTTTCTTTAATGAATTTCTTATAAATTTTTCGTGATTCTAAAAAAAATAATTATAGAGAATCTTTACAAGAAAATCAATGTAGAAATAAAGAATGTTAAAATATTGAAATAGTTGATGCAAAAAATGGAGAGAAAGAATAAACTTTTCCATGGAAATTCTCTGCAATTTTCATGGATTTCAAGCGTTTTCGTCAGATTTTAAAATATTTAATCGGTGTTCAAGGGATTAAAAATATTTCCACGGATTTAACGGAATTTCGAAACATTTGAGAGGACCTTAGAGGATTTTTACTGTTTTTCAATGATGTCAAGGGATTTCAAAGAATTTTGCAGGATTTCCAAAGATTTCACGGGATTTCAAGTGAAATTTGGAAAATAATGAAATAAAATGACATTTCGCGAGATTTTAAAGAAATTTTACAAAGATTCAAGGATTTTATTATGAAATCTCCAACGATTTCAAGGGATTTAAAATATTACTAGGGATTTGATCTGTTTTTTAGAGAACTCTAATGAATAAGTTTAATTTAAATTATATTTGAGGGCTTTCAAATGATTTATACTTTTTTAAATTCATTTTTAAGTTTTTCAAAGATTCCAAGGGATTTTAAAGATTTCAAGAGATATAAAAAATGTTAAGTGATTGCAAAGAATTTTGTAGGGTTTCCAAAGATTTCCAAGGGATTCTTCACGATTCCACAGATTTCAAGGGATTTTAAGATATTTCACAAGATTTAAAGGATTTTACTAAATCTCTAAGGATTTCGAGGAATTTCCAAGATTTCGAATAAGTTTAATTCAATTTATTTTCAAGATACTTCAAATGATTTATACTTTACAGAATAAATTAAATTTTAATTCAAGGGATTTCTACGAATTTCAAAGATTCAAGGAGAAAATATTAAGATTTATGAGACCTCCCATTACTCTAAAGATTTAGGGGGATTTTACAAATTTTAATAGATTTCAACAGATTTTAACAGATTCCACAGATTTCAAGGAATTTAAAGGTATTTGAAGGAATTGCACAAGATTTGAAGGATTTCATTAAATTTTCAAGGATTTCAAGGGATTTTAAAGGATTTCAAGAGATATAAAATGCAGGTCTCATAATCCCTATGGGATAAAATATAGGGACCAAAGGGTACTTTTCGTCACGCTCATAGGGTACTTTTTACGCGCTTAAAGAGTAAAAAATTCAGGATAAATTTATAAGACTTCAAAACAATTCAAGTTAAATTCCAAAGAATTCGAATGAATTAGAAAAATTGTAAAAGTAAAAAAAAATTCCATTGATTTCCGTAAAATTGGAATGAATTTAGAGGAATTTAAGATAAACGAGAAGAATTCGATGAAATTCATAAAAATTCAAGGTGAATTAAAACAAAATTTAATGAATTGAAAACAATTTAAAAATATGAAGAAACTTTTATGAATTCAGTAGCTTTGAAATGAGCTTAAAAAAATTCAAGGGAATTCAAACGAATTTTATGAAATGCCTAAGAAATCAAGGTGCGGTTAAAAGACTTCAGGATCAATTAAATAAAAACTTTTGAAAATTAAAAAAAATTAATTGAATTAAGTATAATTGAGTAAATTTAGAATAATTCCAGTGAAGTAAAAAAAATCGGGGGAATCCCAAAGAATTTAAAAGAATTCAGGGTGAATTAAAAAAAAATAATTTCAAATCTCTTCAAATCTTTGAAACCCTACTAATTTCTAACTAAAAAAATGACTAATGACTACAAAACAATTCAAAAAAATTGGAAAAAGTTATAAAAATAAAAAAAATCCATTTATTTCTGTACAATTTGAGTGAATTTAGAGGAATTTAAGGGAAAAGAGAAGAATTCGATGAAATGCATAAAACTTCAAGTTGAATTAAAAAAAAATTCAAATAAATTGACAAAAATTTAAAAATATGAAAAAAATGTTAAAATATGAAAAAATGCTTGAAATGAATTTTAGAAAAAATTAAAGAGAATTCAAAAGAATTGGATGAAATGCCTAAAAATTTAAGGTGAGTTTTAATGACTTCAAGATGAATTAAACAAAAACATTAAAAAATCCATTGACCTAAGTAAAATTGAGTGCATCTAGAAGAATTCAAAAGGATTTGAAAGAATTCAGGCTAAATTAATAAGAATTCAGGGCGAATTCCAAATGAATTGCAAAAAATATTGGAAAATCTCTTTAAAACTTTGAAACCCTACGAAATTCCTCACTTCTTGTGAATAAATTCTTTAAAATCCATTAAAATATTAAAATCCCTTAAAATTATTAAAACCCTTGGAAATCCCTTGAAATAGTTTAAATCTCTTGAAAATGCCTTGGAATCTTTTAAAATACTTTAAAATATTTCAAAGTTTTTGAAATCCGTTCAAAATATTAAAATAAATAAAAAATTTCTGGGAATCGTTAAAATTTCCTAAAATATTTCCAATCCTTTGAATCTTTTGAAATCCCTTGAAACTTTTTAAAGCTCTTGAAAATGCATGGGAATCTTTTAAAATACCCTAAAATATTTTAAATTCTTTGAAATCCTATTAAATTACTGAAATCAATTAACAATTTCTTTATAATCTTTTAAAATAACCTAGAATATTTCTAACCCCTTGAAATCTTTTTAAATACCTTGAAATTTTTTTAAGCTCTCGAAAATACCAAGGAATTTGAAAAGTACCTTAAAATATGTCAAATCCTTTGTTCATTTTATGAATTAATCTGCAGAACCAATCGTATAAAAACTTTTAAAAAATCAAATGAATTATGTAAAATTGAGTAAATTTGTAAGAATTCAAATGAATTAGAAAATTCAAAAGAATTTCAAAGAATTCGGGATAAATTAATAAGAATTCAGGGTGAAATCCAAAAAATAATTTTAAATCTTTTCAAATCTTTAAAACCCTACGAAATAACTCACTTTTCTTGAATAAATTCTTTAAGGTCCACCAGAATGTAATTAAATCTCTTAAAATGATTAAAACCAATTAAAAATTCTTTGGAATCTTTTAAGATTTCCTCAAATATTTCAAATCCTTTGAAATCCTACAAAATACCTCACTTCTGGTGAACAAATTTTTTATCCACTAAAATATTATAACATCCCTGTGAAATTCTATGATATTTCCTAAAATCCTGGAAAATATATTAAAATACATTGAGAGTTTTAAAATCCCTTAAAGTTATTGAAATCCTCGGAACAAGGAGAAAATATTAAGATGTATAGGACCTCCCATTATTCTAAAGATTTTCGGGGATTTTACAAATTTTAATGGAGTTCAACAGATTTTAACAGATTTCACAGATTTCAAGGAATTTAAAGGTATTTGAAGGAATTGCACAAGATTTGAAGGATTTCATTAAATTTTCAAGGATTTCAACGGATTTTAGAGGATTTTAAAGGATTTAAAGACATATACAATTTTTAAGGGATTTCAAAGAATTTTGTAAGATTTCCAAAGATTTCCAAGGTATTCTTTACGATTCCACAGATTGCAAGGTATTTTAAGGAATTACACAATATTTAAAGGATTTTATTACATCTTCAAGGATTTCAAGGGATTTTAAAGGATTTCAAGAGATATAACGATTTTTAAGCGATTTCAAAGAATTTGGTAGGGTTTCCAAAGATTTCCAAGGGATTCTTTACGATTCCACAGATTTCAAGGGATTTCAAGGTATTTCACAAGATTTAAAGGATTTCATTATATCTCTAAGAATTTCAAGGAATTTCAAAGATTTCTATGGATTTTGACGTTTTTTCTAGAGAAATTTAATGAATTTAAGTTTAATTCAATTTATATTATAAGAAATAAATTGAATTTTATTTTAAAGGATTTCTACGAATTTCAAGAATTCTAGGAAAAAAGATTAAGATTTATATAGTACCTCCAATTATTTTGAAGATTTCTTGGGATTTTCAAAATTTGAATAGATTTCAATGGATTTCAACAGCTTTCAAAGATTCTAATAGGCTTAGAAATATTTTCAAAGCTATCAAATGTTCTCAAAAGATTTTAAAAGGTTTTCATTTGGATTTTTTAATTTTTAATTAATTTAATAATAATTTTGTAATATAATAATATGTAATATAATAAAAAATAATATAATAATATATAAATATAATAAATTTAATAATAATTTAATTCCTTCAATATTTTTTGTATTATTTATTCTGATGCGGATTATCCTATACTTTTTTCATATAATAATTTTCTTTAATGAATTTATTATAATCAAGGTAGCCGTTTTAATCACATACAAAAATTCCCGGTCATTTCTCGGTTTTTTCCCTGTTCGCAAACATTTTCACGGTCATTGGAATTACAGAATTCGAACTCTAAAGCTAAACATTTTTCCATTTGAATAAAAAGTAAACTGCAAATCATTTTAAGCAATTTTAAGCTAAAAATATTAAAAATTAAACGATTACATTTTTGTTATAAACTGAACACTTCTTAAATTAGAAGTTAAATTATTTTAATTTTAAATAGTTTAAAAATCCTTAAAAAGCTTCAAAATTTTATTTCAAAATCTTGAAACATCTACATGTTGTTTTGCATTTTTTCAAATTTTAAATTTTTTTTGAAATTTTTCCAGAACTTCTAAACGTTTTTTAAAATGATTCGAATTCTTCCTAAAATTTTTCTTAAGTTTTGTGTAAATCCTGCAGAATAAAAAATATTTCCTTAAAATCATCCAGATTCATTTTTGACAATTTTGGAAATCTTTTTAAATCTTTTTAAATATTCTCTTGAAAATAATTTTTCAAAATAAAAAGTAATAATTTTCAATTTTCCTAGGAATCTTAAGAAAATGTTTTTTACTCTTTTGAAGCCTTTCACAACTCTTAAAAAGCTCCTAAATTTTTTGTTCGAAATCGGCAAAAATCTATTTGAAATAATTTCAAATTTTTAATTACTTTTGAATTTTTGCAGACCTTCTAAATATCTCTTCAACGTACTCGAATTTTTTCTAGGAATAATAGGTTTTCAATATTTATTATACATCAAAATTCAACAATTTTACTTGTAAATTAAATTTTTTCAAATAGAACAATTAAAATTGTAACGTTCAAAGTTTAGTTTTTTGTTTAGTTTTAAATATTTGATTTATAATTACTCAATTTACATGAACAGTCAAATATTTCTAAATATTAGGCAATTGTTCTTTTTCTTAATTACAAAATTTCAAAATTTGAATTTTCAAATTTTAGACTAAAACAATATTTTAAATTTAATAAAAGCCTTTAATTATGAATATATTATTTTGAAGTTTAAAAAAAATTGAAAATAGTTTATAAAATTTCAATTGGGCGTTTATATTTGTTTAACTACTAAGACTTTCCAATTGAAACAGTTTAATTTTTAACGTTAAAATCTGGAAATTCTTAAAATTTGAACTGATTCCGAATCGTCGTGTAAAATCAATTATTATTCACTTGTTAATCCTTTATGTAAAGTTTAATTTTAAAAATCATTACAATTTATATTCATATTTGATAAATTAAAAAGGGCTTTTATCCAAAATTGTCGATTTCAAACGCTTCTCATTTTTAATTTTTCAAGTCTGTAAAACTGCATTTTAAAATTCTTTAAATGAAAAATATACGCTTAAAAATTAAAATCCAAAATTTGTAAGTGAATGATTTTCGAAGTACGCAATGTAAACTGAATGATATCACAATTAAAAAAGGTAACGATTCAACTAATTATTTAAAAAACTGTTGAAATCAAACTTAGACAATTTTTTTTCTCTAAAAATTTGTAAAATTCCCGTTCAAAAAATAAATTCACTGTCACAGGGTGTCCAGCGATTTTTTGTAACAAAATTCAAGGTCTTTTCCAGGTTTTCCAGGTCAAGAAATCAAGTTTTTTCAGGTCTCCTTTTTTACATCAAATAATGAAATAAACGTTTTTTATACATGTAAAAAATGAGCCATTTCATTTTTTATTGGTTAACGATTTCTAAAGAAAGCCAAATCATAAATAAACAAATTCTAAATTTTTTGCAAACATAAGCCGTCTTTGTAAAATCCTTGTAAAGTCTTCGAAATCCCTGAAATCTTTGAAATCTGTGAAATCTCTTGAAATCTTTGTGAAATCGTTGGAATTTTTTGAAGTATTACAAACGTCAGTGAAAGCTTGAAATTTCTGTGAAATCTTTTGGAATTTTTTACAGCTCCTGTAAAATCTTTAAAATCCTTGAAATCTTTGAAATCTTTGTGTAATTTTTGGAATCTTTTAAAATCTTTTAAAATTTTTCTTTAATCTTTGTCTGCGAAATCTTTTGTGTTTGTTTGAAATCATTGAAATCTTTTGAAATCTTCTCAAATGTGTTCAAACCTTCTGAAATTCCTTAAAATCTTTGAAATTCATGAAATCTTTTGAAATCCTTATGAATTCTTTGAAACATTTGTGAAATCTTTCTGAAATATTTTGTATTCATTTGAAATCACTGGAATATTTGTAATATTTGTGAACACTTTCTGAATTTTTTTGTAATCGTTTAAAATCTTTTGAAATCTTCTAAAAAGTTTTGATATCGTTCAAAATCTTTGAAATGTTTTGAAATCTTTTAAATTTAGTGCACTGTACCCTTCTTGAAATCTTTGAAATCCTTAAAATCTTTGCGAAATTTTTCTTTAATCTTTGTTTGTGAAATCTGTTTTATTCGTTTGAAATCATTAAAATCGTATGACATCTTATAAATTGGGTTTAAACCTTCGGAAATCGTTTGAAATCCTTGATATCTTTGACATTCATGAAATCTTTTGAAATCTTTATGAATTCTTTGACAAAATTGTGAAATCTTTCTGAAATATTTTGTATTCGTTTGAAATCACTGGAACATTTGTAAAACTCGTAAATACTTTCTGCATTTTTTTGTAATCGTTTAAAATCTTTGAAATGTTTTGAAATCTTTGAAATCTAGTGCACTGTACCCTTCTTGAAATCTTTGAAATCCTTGAAATCTTTGTGAAATTTTTTGAAATCTTTGAAATATTTCTGAAATCTTTCTTTAATTTTTGTTGGTGAAATCTTTTTTATTTGTTTGAAATCATTTAAAATCATTGAAATTCTTGAAATCTTTTGAAATTCTTATGAATTCTTTGAAATATTTGTGAAATCTTTCTGAAGTTTTTTTTATTCGTTTGAACTCACTGGAATATTTGTGAAATCTTTCTGAAATGTTTTGTAATCGTTTAAAATCACTGGAATATTTGAAATTTTTTGAAATCTTCTCAAAAAATGAATATCATTTAAAATCTTTGAAATCTGGTGTACTGTCCTTGTTGAAATCTTTGAAATTCTTGTATTCTCTTGAAATCTTTATGAATTTTTAATGAAATTTTTGAAACTTTTGTGAAATCTTTTGATGTCTCCTAAAAAAATTTTTTATTGTTTAAATTCTTTTAAGTGTTTTGAAATCTTAGAAATATGGTTTACTATACCACTTTAAAAATCTTAGAAATCTCTGAAATCTTTATGAAATGTTCGAAATTTCTGCGAAAACTTTTAAATCTAGTGTACAAGCCTTTTTAGAAACTAAGAAATCTTTGAAATCTTTGCGAAATCTTTCGAAATATTTGTGAAATCTTTCTTAAATCTTTGCCAAATTTTTTGTATTCGTTGAAATCATTGAATTATTTGAAATTTTTGTGAAATCTCTTTAAATCTTATAAAATATTTTGAACCCTCTTGAAATCGTTTCAAATCTTTGAAATTTTTTGAAATCTTCGAAATCTGGTGCACTGTACCCTTTTTCAAAATTTTTAAATCCTTGAAATCTGTAAAGTTTCAACATTTTTGTGATCTTTTTGTGAAATCTTTTCTGAAATCTGGTGTACACTGAAAAATCGAGTGGTCAATATTCTATAAAAGCGGAGAAAAAACTAAAAACTTATAAAATTATTCACATTATTAAAGTCTGTTCTTCGCAATCTATACAATAATTGGCACAGTCTACAAAAAGTGCCTTGAAATCTCTTTACTTATTCTGTAATAACCAAAAGATAAATTATATCTTGATAAATAAAAAAACTTTTCAGTAGAAAGATCTTTTCTGAATTAGATGTTTCTTTCATAATAGACTAAACGATTTTAATTACTCTTCCCATTTAAATAAAATTACTGTTTTAAAAGCAAAACAAAATTCAAATTCAAGGATCTCGTGAAAAATTCAAGGAGATTTCCAGGTTTTCAAGGTTTAAAAAAAATTCAAGGAGAATTCCAGGTTTTCAAGGTTTTTAAGATCGCTGGACACCCTGTGTCATCTCCCGGTCTCGTAAACATGCAATCTTGCAATCTAGTGTACAAAAAAAATCCGAGTAATTAACCCCTAGAAATTCAGTTACTTAATTACCTGATGCCAGTCTTTTTCAGCTGGTTGTCTTAAATCCATTTTTCTTTTTTCTCTAGCACCATTATAATTCTTTAATAAATATTCAATAGAGGAATTTTCTCGCGCTGAACTCTTATCATTGATTAAAAATGTCCTTTTTGATCGAAACCTCCTATCATTATCAGCAAAATATTTATCCAAAACCTCTTCCGATAAATTTTGAGTCAACATTTCCAGTAATTCCTCTTTTCGTAATAAACTCGCTTTATTTTTATAGCTGTGATAACTTTTTTTTAGTAAAAGCGGAAATTTAGTAATTTTTACATCAATCGGAATTTCCAAATTTTGCTTATATCTCGGGCAATACGACAGTGAATTTCCGTTCTCACAATTTAATTTATGAACCCGATTCTTTTTATACTTATTTTCTAAAAAAATAGAATAAAGTTCCTCTAAGGTTAATTTTCTTTCTTTCGGATAACTTCTTTTTCTCTGAGGTTTAATTTTTTTTAATTCTTTTTCAAATATGCTCTGATTAGTTTCCTCTTCATCAGAATTGCAAAATTCTGTGTTTAGTGGACCCGAAGTTCGATGAGCGATATGAACTTGACTAAATTCGCTCAAAGCAGGATATGAATTATTAGAATTTAAATCCTTAACCGGATTTTCCGGGATTTCCATCTCAGAGGAAAATATCTCAGATTTTGTGATGGAACTAGAATGTTGAGTCGATGCACTCGTACAACTTTTTGTTTTTTTATTTTGCAATAATTTCGAAAATACTGATTTTAAACGAATTCTTTTCGGTTTCGGACACCTCGACTTTGTGTTTGTAGAAGAAAGAGATTCAGCATTATTTATTTGGGAACCTCTGCAGTTTAATATTTCCAAAACTCTGCTTGGTACTTTAACCACAATTTTCAAAGAAGAATTAGAATCACCACCATCCACAGAAATCTGAATATTTATCGGTGTTTGGTTCACATTTTGTGTGAATTTTCCAGATAAATTGCTTTCCAAATTCGATTCGCTAGAAATATGCGAAAATTCATTTTCTTCATTTATTAAAGATTTGGAAACATGCTCTTTCATTTTAAATAGAGAAAATATTTTTTTGGTTTTGCTTTCCTGAAGTTTTTCGTTTCTTTTTCCACAGACGCGAGAGGTGATTCTGCAGGGAATTTCAAAAACGGATTTCTTTTTGTGCAATATTTTTGACTTATTTATATCGGAAAATGGCATTTCGAATTCGTTAACAATTGCCGAATCTGATTTCTTGTTCTGCAATTGCAAAAGAAGTTCCTCTATTCGACGTAAATGATATTCGTATTCTTCTAAGTTTTGCATATCACGTGGAAGACATTCTCTGCTGTAAAATAAATAGTTGAATTTTTTTAAATAAATATTTGATTACAAAATTATATTTATTTCGTAATTTCGTAAATCTTAAAAAAATATACGTGCAAAAAAGTGCAATAAAAATAGTTATTTTGTAGTATTTTTTATTTTTTTAAAAGTATTTTTCATAAATATGTTAATTAATCATATTGTTGATATAATATGAATAATTAACACGATATATATGATAAAAAATACTCAACACTATTTTTCTTTGGGGGCCATCCAAAAACTACCTTACCAACTGCATTTTTCGCCAATTTTCGACCAAAAAGAGGACTTTAACATCATAGTTGAGTTCTCAAAAATTAATTAAATCATTAAAAAATGGTTCAATGTTTAACCAAATAAATGAATTTTCAACCTAAAAAGATGCACTTTCAACCAAATGGCCGGATTTTCCAGCAAAGATGATTAAAATTCAACCAAAATCCGTTGCATTTTCAACCAAGAAAGATGACTTTAACAAAATAGTGGAATTTTCAACAAAATCATTAAACTTTCAACAAAAGGGTTGAATTTTTAACCAAATAGTTGAGTTTTTAACTTACAAAGATGGATTTTCAACCAGGAACCTTAACTTTCTACGAAAAATTGAAGTTTCAAACAAATAGTTGAATTTTCAACCAAATAATTGAATTTTGAAGCAAAAAAGACGAATTATCTACAAAACAGTTGAATTTTCAACCCGAAAATATGATTTTGCAATAAAAAAGTTAATTTTCTACCAAAAGATTAATTTTCAACCAAATAGTTGAATTTTCAGTTTATAAAGGATAATTTATCAACCAAAAATAAAATAGTTAAATTTTCAGATGAAAAATTAATTTTTAACAAAAAAAAAACCACGTTTAAAAAACAAGATGAATTTTCAACCAAATTTTTGAATTTTGAAGCAAAAAAAACGAAGTATCTACAAAACAGTTGAATTTCAACCTCAAAATATGATTTTCCAATAAAAAAGTTAATTTTCTACCAAATAATTAATTTTTAAAATAAATTGTTTAATTTTTAACCAAATAGTGTAATTTTCTACCAAATTAATTGAACTTTCAACAAAATGGTTGAATTTTAAACCAACTAGTTGAGTTTTTGACTTACAAAGATGACTTTTTAACCAAGAAGCTTAATTTTCTAGCAAAAGGCGAATTTTCAGCCAACTAGTTGAATTTTATATTTATGAAGGATAAATTTTCAACCAAAAATAAAATGGTTAAATTTTCAGATAAAAAATTATTTTTTAACCAAAAAGAACGAAGTTTCAACAAAATACATGTATTTTCAACGAAATTGTTGAATATTGAAACAAGAAAGACGAATTATTTATAAAACAATTGAATTTTCAACTCAAAAATATGATTTTCCAATAAAAAATTAATTTTCGCCCAAAAAATTAAATTTTCTAATAAATTGTTTAATTTTTAACCGAATAGTTGAATTTTTTAACAAAATAGTTGATTTTTCAAGAAAAAATATGAATGTTCAATAAAAAAGTTAACTTCCAACCAAATAGTTTACTTTTCTACCAAATTGTTGAATTTTTAACCAAAAATGATTGATTTTTCAACAAAAAGACGAATTTTCGATAATAGTTAAATTTTTAGTTAAAAAAATTAATTTTCAAACAAAATTGAAACGATTTTTTAACAAAATAGTTAAGTTTTCAACCAAAGAGATGAATCTTTAAACAAAAATAAATTTTTAACAACTTAGTTCAACTTTAACCAATTTGTTAAATTTTTGAATAAAAAAGATGACTTTTTAACAAAATAGTTGCATTTTTAACAAAATAATTAAGTTTCCAATTAAATAGTCGAATTTTTAACCAAATAAAAAGTATTCCGAACCAAATATATTATAGTAGACTTTTCAACCAAAAATAATTAACTTTTACCTAAAAAAAAGTTGGATATTCTTATAAAAACGATAAATTGTAAGCCAAAAATGGAAATGCTAAATTTTCAGTCAATAAAATTAATTTAAAATAAAAAAAACACACATTTTCAACAAAATAGTGAAATATTTAAGCAATAAAATTAATTTTTAATAAAGTATTTCAGCTTTCAACCAAGCAGTTGAATTTTCGATGTGCTTGAAAGTTATGAAAAAGACGAATTTTCAGTAAAATACATGAATTTTCAACTTAAAAAAAAACATATTTTTTTAAACAAAAATAGAATAGTTACATTTTCAGTTCAAAAAAATTAATTTTCAACCAAAAAGGTGAATTTTAAATGAAAACGATGGAATATTCAACTGAAATAGTGAAATATTTAGTGAACAAAAAATTTTAACCAAAAACCAAATACATGAATTTTCAACTAAAAAAAAAATACATTTTGAACCAAAAATTGAATAGATAAATTTTCAGTTCGAAAAATTAATTTTCAACTAAAAAGATGAATTTTCAACTAAAAAATATACGTTTTGAACCAAAAATTGTATAGTTAAATTTTCAGTTCAAAAAATTAATTTTCAACCAAAAAGATGAATTTTGAACTAAAATTACAGAATATTCAACTGAACTATATAATATATATAGAATATAGTCAAAAAAATTAATTTAAAATAAAAAAACCCGAAGTTTTAACAAAATAGTTAAATTTTCAATTAATCTTCAACCAAAAAATACGATTTTCAATAAAATACATGAATTTTCAACTAAAAAAAATACATTTTGAACCAAAAATTGAATAGTTAAATTTTCAGTTCGAAAAATTAATTTTCAACCAAAAAGATTAATTTTTTACAAAAACGAATTTTCAACTAAAAAATATACGTTTTGAACCAAAGATTGAATAGTTAAATTTGCAGTTCAAAAAATTAATTTTCAACCAAAAAGATGAATTTTCAACTAAAATTATAGAATATTCAACTGAACTAGTTAAATATATAATCAAAAAAATTAATTTAAAATAAAAAAACCCGAAGTTTTAACAAAATTGTTAAATTTTCAATTAATCTTCAACCAATAAATACGATTTACAATAAAATACATGAATTTTCAACTAAAAAAAAATACATTTTGAACCAAAAATTGAACAGTTAAATTTTAAGTTCGAAAAATTAATTTTCAACCAAAAAGATTAATTTTTTACAAAAACGAATTTTCAACTAAAAAATATACGTTTTGAACCAAAGATTGAATAGTTAAATTTTCAGTTCAAAAAATTAATTTTCAACCAAAAAGGTGAATTTTCAACTAAAATTATAGAATATTCAACTGAACTAATTAAATATTTAGTCCAAAATAATTAATTTAAAAGCAAAAAAACCGAAGTTTTTAAAAAATAGTTAAATTTTCAATTAATCTTCAACCAAAAAATACGAATTTTCAAGTAAAAAAATACATTTTGAACCAAAAATTCAATAGTTAAATTTTCAGTTCAAAAAATTAATTTTCAACCAAAAATATGAATTTTCAACTAAAATGATAGAATATTCAACAGAACTAGTTAAATATTTAGTTAAAAAATTAATTTGAAACCAAAAAATTGGAACTTTTAACCAAATAGTTAAATTTGAATCTTTAAACAGGAACATTAATTTTCAACCAAATAGCAATCCTAACCAAAAGAGGTGAATTCTGAAGCAAAAATATAATAGAAGACTTTTCAAAATAAAACATGAACTTTCAACCATAAATAGTTGAATTTTCTTATTGGGTGTTATTAATTCAGTTCGAATTTAAGAAAAAAAAACGAGAAAAAAGGGGGAAAAGGGGAATTTACAATATAATTTTTATTTTTTAATATTTAATTATTAAACGAAATTCATTTTTCATTAAACAAGCAAATTAAAATTTTTTATTTTATAATATCTTAAATAAATAAATAATTTATTATTTATCTTGAGAATACGGGAAAAGGGAAATAGGGGAAAAGGAGAACTTACAATATAATTTTTATTTTTCAATACTATTTAATTAGTAAACGAAATTCATTTTTCATTAAACAAATTAAAATTTTTATTTCTATAAAATCTCAAATAAACAATGTATTATTTATCTTGAAAATAGGGGAATCGGGAAAATAGGGGAAAAACAGAATCTACCATATAATTTTTATTTTTTAATATTTAATTATTAAACGAAATTCAGTTTTCATTAAGCAAACAAAATTCAAAATTTTATTTTTATAAAATCTTCAATAAAGAATAAATTTACTATTTATCTTGAAAATGACGTAAAAGGGGAATAGGGGAAAAGGATAATTTACAATATAATTTTTATTTTTTAATATTTAATTAGTAAACGAAATT
>CAKNYM010050038.1:230745-243679 GCA_932195095.1 Andricus curvator
CATGGGATTCAAAAGTTAGGAGCAGTTTATATTTTACTTCCAACTTTTCCACCGGAATTCAGATCAGCCTTGGAGAACATATTTCTTGGTCTTTTTTTTCATTCATCAGACCGTAGTGAGTACGGTAATGATAACATTTTCCAAAAACTTGTTGACGAAATTAATTACTTGCAAGATAACGGTATAAAGTTCGATTTAAATGGAGAAGAGATTACGGTTTACTTTGTCATAGGGTTGTTTATGGCTGACAACTTAGGTCTCAATAGTGATATGGGTTAGGTCGAAAGTTTTAGAGGAACTTATTTTTGCAGACTATGCAAAGCCAAACTAAAAGACACTCCACGATTGTTATGAAAGAAAAGACCTGTTACAAAAAAAAGGAGAATACGAAAAAGAGATTGAAAAAGGTGTGTCTCAATCAAGATTAAAATAATACTCAATATGGAATGAAATAAAATATTACCATATTTTCGACGATTTTTACGTGGATGTGTTTCATGATTTTAACGAGGGAGGATTAAAGTATGATATGGGTCACGTTCTTTACCACTATTTATTTGAAATAGACAATCCAATACCTCTAGAATTTCTAAATACCAGGCTTCGAACATTTAATTATACATTAAATGACATATCGAACAAGCCACCACTTATTATGATAGCTGAAGCAAAAAAAAAGCACTTGCGATGTCCGGAAGTGAAATGTATAATTTTACTTCAATTTTTGCCATGCTAATCGGTGATTGTATACAAAACGATGAAGTTTGGGAATTTTATTTAGCATTGAGAAGTATTCTTGATATCGTATTGGCAACACGTGTGCAAATCGAATGTTGTGCATTACTTGACAAACTTGTATCTGAAAATCATAAACTTTACATTAAATTATTTAAAGACACTCTTAAGCCGTAGCACCATAATATGGTTCATTACGGCAGAACTATGTCTATGTCTAGACCTATAAGAGACTTAAGCACAGTCAGATGTGAAGCTAACCATATACATCTTAAAGTTAGCGCATATGCTACCAATTCTAGACGCAATATAACTCATACTCTTGCTTTAAAGGAACAACTTAACTTCTGCTATAGACTCATTAGTAAGAGGGGCTTAGTATCTGAATTAGAAATGGGACCGAGAGAATTGGTTGATAATGTTTCTGAATTCGAAGGCATATATACTACGAATTTTCCCGATGACTTTAACTCATCTTGTCTCGAAGTACGGTGGATTAAATGGCAAGGAATCGAATATAGGCGGGGTACTTGTGTCGTTCTCAGTTCGGACTTTGATGACGGTTTCACGTTTGGTATTATTCCGCAAAGGAAGCCAAATCGTCGGCGTAAGCCAAGAACAATATTTCCAACAAATGGTCTATTGATACACCTCTGTTACCTCTGGCATACACAAATTCTTGTGAATCAACGATTAAAAATGTAAACATTGTTAGACATAGAACCTCCTCCTGCATGACTCCTTTCGATACATCTACCGATCCAGAGATGCCCCTATTTCCCTTGATCGCAATATTAGCTTTAGAGTAGAAATCTATTACCAATCTAATGAATTTTGACCCACAACCTTTCGAGATTAATTTGTTCCATAAGATAATATGATTAACTGATTGAAAGGCTGCTTTGAAGTCAACATAGAGTACAAAAAGTATGCCTCCGTTCAGTCTCAGACGATTTTGAACCATATCTGATCCGTGCAACCTCTTCCCCTCCAGAAACCTGCCTGCCACTCTGGAAGGAGTTGCATGTCTTCAGCCCAAGCTGTCAGCCTTTCGGAAAGAAGCTGCGTAAATATCTTTGTAATACAGTTAACTAAGGCAATGGGGCGGTAGTTAGAAAGATCAGTGACACCCCCTTTCTTGTGTATCATTCTAAGAAATGTTTGAGACCACGATATTGGGACCTTTTCTTCATCAATTATTTGATTAAATAACCAGTTTAAGTAGAGGATCAGATTGCCAGGCAAATTTTTTAAAAATTCATTGCTAATACCATCTGGACCAGGGACCTTACCATTTTTTGATTGTTTCAAGCTTGAAATAGTTTCATCAAGAGTTATATGTGAATCAAGATAAGGATTTCGAAAATTATTGATTGTTATTAAGTAAGAATTGGGATCCCGCACTGAGTAAAGAGATTTCAAGTACTGTTCCCAAATGTTTAAGTCTATATCATCTTTATACGAAGGTTTGAAATTATAACTATTTACTATCTTCCAGAATTCTTTAGAGTCGATTGCATTCGCGAGAGAATCTAAAAAGGAATTCTTATAACCTTCCATCTTGGAATCTAATAATTTTGCATGCACTTTCTTAGAATTCGTATAAATCGACACAACATCAGGATTGAATTTTTGTTGTTCGCAATTCTTAAGTACTTGTTTTAGCTCTTTTTTACTCTTTCTGCATTGTGCATCAAACCATGGCTTCGAACGACTCAGTTTTTTAGTCGGTTTTACAGTCATGTTAAGCTCTGTCGCTGTCTCTTTAATTGCATTAATTAAATTGTTTGAAAGTTCATCTATCGACAACATTGCAGAGTTCTTATTTGGAGGGCACTGAATAATTTCTTTAAATTGATCAGCAAAGTCATTATTCCACTTAAAAAATGGGATGGAATTATTAGATTACTGTAGCATAAATGAGCTCGGAGTCAACATAGACAAAACAAAAATAGTAATCTACAGAAAGGGAGGTCATGGGCATAATAAAAAATACACACCTTTTATGTACGGAACATCCGAGATTGATATTGTCAAAGGTTATATGTATCTACCTAGGCACTCCATTCACCCAATCTGCACTTTTTGTCGGGGCGAAAGATGAAGCTGTTCGTAAATCTAACCTCGCTGTAGGATCTACGATTGCTCTGATTCACAGATTAAAACTTAATTCATGGAATCCTCTTGTTCGACTTTTCGAATTTATGTTTTATTAAAAAAGTTCAAACCACTTTTTATAAGAGAATCCAGCATGTTCCACAAAATACTGCTGGATATGCTATTAGATTAGAAATAGGTGCTTCCCATCTTGCAGTTCGAGTTTTTGGGTTAATTCTCAATTGGATAGAGAAAATTCTAAATATGTCCGACGATCGATATTCAAAGAAATGTCCTCTGCTCTAATACTTTATCCGCAATTAACCGTGCGAGAAGGACCTCAGAAATATTTAACTCTGTCGAAAACACCACTCGGTTTTATCAGAATTATAGCTTTGTCATGGTTCGGACCAAACCAGGATGTACGCATCGTCCTCAGTAGCGCGAATGATTTTCGCGCATCGAGCTCGTCGGCCTTCAAAATCCTGGCTTGGTCCGATTACACAACTTTACTGGATGCTCATGCATCCTGGTAACCTCGATAACTCGGTTACACCTTGTCCCCTCGCAGATCCAAACCAGGATGTACGCATCGTCCTCAGTAGAACTAATGTGTTGCTCAACGGGCTCGTCGGCCTTCGACATCCTGGTTGGATTGGGGTAATTATCTGCTTCATTCTATGCTCTTTCCCTTTCTTGCTCTTCTTTCTTCTACGTGCGGAGGACACTTTCAACGAAAGTGGCCACCGCATCCCAGTTCTGCTGGTTTTGCAGCATCGTCGATACAGTGTGTTCCCGGCCTATAGTTTTACCAATTTTTGTCTCTAACGATCTTCTAGAGTCGCTCCACCTGTCGCATTCAAAAAATGTGTGTTCCACATCATCCTCCTTATTGAGGCAATAGTCACAATATGGACTGTTTTTCCTCTTCCTTTTATGGAGATACTGGTTGAAGTGGCCGTGTCCCGTTAAAAATTGAGTGAGGTAGAAATTCACCTCGCCATGTGGCCTTTTCAACCACTCCCTGACATTCTTGAGCAGCCCGACTGTCCACTTGCCCACATCTTCAAAGATGTTAATGGTGTCCTCTCTTACTTGACTCCTGACCCCACGCATATCCTCATCCACCCTTCGTTCATAGATTGTTTTTCGCTCGCGCGTCAGCAGGTGAATAGGGATGATCCCGGCTACCATGAGCACCGCCGTTCCAGAGACCGTTCTGTACGAGCATGCTACTCTTAAAGCTCCTCTTCTTTGGGCAGTCGCTAGTTTTTTCCTGTATTTCTCGACTTGTAGAGCGTCTGACCAGATCTCAGCACCATATAACATGATGGAGTGGATGACACTCATTAGGACTCTTCGCTTACTACTCCTAGGTCCAGCTATGTTTGGCATGAGCCTTGAGAGCATAGCCACCATAGATGCTGGCCTATCTGCTGCTGCTTGTATTTGGATCCAGAACTTGAGTTTTGACTCCATAAGCACCCCCAGATACTTCAGCCACTTAACGGATATAATTTCCTGTCCATCAAACTACACTTTAAAAGGCACGACGAACTTCCTTTGCCTTGTAAGGACGACCATCTGCGTCTTGTTTGCAGCTAATTCAAGGCCATGTTCAGCTAACCAGTCACCGGTTTGCTTCAGGATGTATCGAACTTTCCTCCTGGCTTCTTCTTCGTCTCTTGCAATAACAACTGCCGCTAGGTAATCAGCGAAGCCCACAAGCTTGGTGTCCTCAGGCAGAAACAGGTTTAGGACATCATCATAAACCACATTCCAAAGATCTGGTCCAGGGCTGATACTTGCGCCACACCCGCAGTGACCTCTTTGCTTTTGGGGCCTTCTGTTGTTTCGTAAATCAACTTTCTGTTTCGTAAATAGTCGTCTACAATTCTCACAAGGTATTGTGGAACCGCGACTCGTTCACTCAAAGCTTTTAGTATGTCCGTCCACCTCACAGAATTGAAAGCATTTTTTACATCAAGTGTCACTAATACGCACACACTTTTTGTCTTGTAGCTTCCAGACCACGCTTTTTCTGTAGCATGTAGAACTTCTTCAATGGCCCCTACAGTGGACCTCCTCTCGCGAAAGCCATGTTGTCCCTCGGCCAGATCTCCAGCTGATTTTATTGCTGTTCGCAAACGAGCTCGTATAAATTTCTCCAAAACTTTCTCCGTTGTGTCCAGCATGCAAAGTGGACGATAAGAAGAGGGGGTTATAGGTGGCCCCTTTCCCTCATCCAGCAACACCAGTCGTTGAATCTTCCACATGTCACTGAATATTCCGGTCCGTGAGCATGCATTAAACATGTTCAGGAAAATATACGGGTATTCTTTCGCTATAATCTTAATTATTTCGTTAAGGATTCCATCTGGTCCAGGCCCCTTTTTGTTTCCCAGTTTGGCGACTGCTTCCGTCAATACATCCACAGTAAAAGCTGGGACCCCTTCCTTGAACTAAAACTCGTTGTATCCTCTTTTTCTATGCTCAGGAAACAAAACCCTAATAATGTTGTCCATTGTTTGGGGATCCTTTGTCCCTTCTGGTTTTGATCTTCCAGTCCTATTTATGACAATTTGGTAGCCTTTACCAAACATCAGTTGCTTCTTTGCTGCTTTGTAATCAGCAGTCTTTTGGAGGAGCTCTTCCAGTTTTTTGGCCCTTTGAGCTTTCCGCCTTAACTTGAAACACTGCTTCCTCATCTGTGCAATTTCGTCATTCCACCAATACACTGGATACTTTCTACGCCTATGTTGTCGTTTGGGCATAGGTAGGTTGCATGCCCTAGTGACAGTACCCATGGTTATGCTTATGAGTAATTCCACTTCCTCTCTGCTTCGAATTCTCGGCTCTACTTCTTCGTATACACGGCTCTCCATAGCTACTACACTTAGAAGTACTTCCGTGTTTAGTTTGGCAACATTACAACCTTTTTTAATTGTTCCGCTAAGGTTTTTAGTAACCTGTTTAGTCGACGCATTAATGCGAAAACTCACATGACGATGGTCGCTCGCAGTGTAGTCTTCTAGCACATGCCAATCTACAATCCTGGAAGCTATTCCCGGTGTAGCGAGGGTGACATCGATGATGGTGCCCTTACAGCCAATCCTTCTAAATGTCGTTGTCGTCCCTGCATTCATGACAGTCAGATCCATCCTTGCAACCATCTCCACGACCTCGTTTCCACGCGTATCGGACCATGTCATCCCCAATTCCTGAGATTTAGCGTTTAAATCCCCAGCAATGACAAGTTACCCCGCAAAGTCACGAGTAACGTCTTCAATTTCTTCGAGCTTCTTCCGGAAAGTTGCAAGGTCGTCATTAGGAGATAGATAGCAGTTGAAAAATGTCAAACTACCACTCCTAACCCAGACATAACCATTCACCTTCCCCTCGTTTGTTACTGGGAAGTTATCCGTATTTATGACCCAGATCGCTGCCGTACCGAACTCATCCGCAAACCAGTTAGGGTACATCGGATTACTTTACTGCTCACTTATAATATATAAGTCGGCCTTTTTTTCGTTAGCCAGTTCAAAGGTGAGATCTTGTGCCTTTTTAGCCCGTCTGGGATCAATCTCTGCATATTCCTGTATTTCTTGGAGAATTTTATCAGTTCATCCGCTTTATCATAGATCATTTGCAGGTACTGTTCCTCCATCGACGCAGGGTCCCTCTTTTTTACTGTTTTTTCGGCCCCATAACCTAGAATGCTTGGCCGGAGAAGTTCCTTCGTCAAGCAGTGTGATGTTATCACCTTTACTGCTTCTTCAGACTCAATGTCCATATCCATAGAGTTGTTAGCAACATCTTTCGTACCGTATCTTTGGTCCTCCCCAAAATCCTTGGGACCAGTATCGGCCACCGGGGCTTTCACCCGATTGGAACCGGTAGAGAGATTATAACTCTCTTGGGGTACTTGTTTTTCAAGATACTCACTCATGATTGGTTTGTAATTCGGGGTTCCTTCCCCTAGCTGTTATTTTGTCCGCCCCGGGTTTTTGATTTTTGATATCCGCAACCTGGGGAGGCGCCTGATGGGGGACCAGTAACCCCACACGGGCCTTCCAGCAGGGCTGCCAAACACTGGGTGTACCCAGTATTTGAAAATGTAAAGTGACCCATTGAGAGAGACAGAATCAGAGAGATAGAATAGTTCTATCTTTTCCTATCCACCAATTTCTATTTTTTTCAATCTTTTTACTAACAGCAGGGCTGCTAAACACTGGGTATACCCAACGTTTGAAAATGTAAAGTGACTCATTGAGAGAGATAGAATCAGAGTGATAGAATAGTTCTATTTTTTCCTATACCCCAATTTCTATTTTTTTAAACCTTTTTACTATCAGCAGGGCTGCTAAACACTGGGTATACCCAATGTTTGACAATGCAAAGTGACCCATTGAGAGAGACAGAATCAGAGAGATAGAATAGTTCTATCTTTTCCTATCCCTCCATGTCTATCTTTTTCAATCTTTTTACCCCTAATGTCTATCTTTTTCAATCTTTTTACTAACATCAGGGCTGCCAAACACTGGGTATACCCAATGTTTGACAATACAAAGATGACCCATTGAGTGAAATAGAATCAGAGAGATAGAATGGTTCTATCTTTTTCAATCTTTTTACTTCCAGCAGGGCTGCCAAACACTGGGTATACCCAATGTTTGACAATACAAAGTGACCCATTGAGTGAGATAGAATCAGAGAGATAGAATAGTTCTATCTTTTCCTATCCCCCAATTTCTATTTTTTCAATCTTTTTACTTCTAGCAGGGCTGCCAAACACTGGATACACCCAGTGTTTGGTAATGCAAAGTGACCCATTGAGAGATATAGAATCAGAGAGATAAAATAGTTCTATCTTTTCCTATCCCCCATTTCTATCTTTTTCAATCTTTTTACTAACAGCATGGCTGCCAAACACTGAGTATACCCAGTGTTTAATAGCCAAATAAAAAAGATTTTGTCAATTTCGGTGTAGAATAAGATTGAGAACGGTGTTTGTTCTAAGTTAGCGAATTGGCTGAGAGTGTCAACATCATTTAATATCAACAATGTGCAGGTGGATCGATAGCATAGAGCCCGGTTGCTATCCACCCTTCCTTTTTCTCTGGTGCTATCGCGACGTTATCCCTCTGGCTTTCGCCACTTCTCTACTCTGCTTCTCACTTGCAAGCGGCACAGCTAGTATGCTCGCTCACTCAATTCAATGAGGACGGAGACTGCGCTGTATCCTTCATTCTCTTTTACTTCTACTTTACCTTATTCATAAAGTGCTTCTCCTATTTTATGGACATCAAATTAGTTCTAACAGTGGAATAGTGAAGTTTTTGTTTGAGAAATGGGTGAGTTGCACGCAATCTCAGTTTTAAAAGGCTTATTATTGGATCCTACCATGAGTGAAATCAACCCTTCCACGAGGAATCAGATCAACTTTATATTGAGAAACGAGTAAATCCACCTCTTCTGCTTTCCAGAGCTCTAAATCTCAATTATTGAACAATTCTCTCTTTTGTTATTTGAACTATTTACAAAAAATTGATGCTCTAAAATAATTTGTTTTCTTACTTAAATTTTTATTCAAACATTTAAGTAAGAACACAAATTAATGCAATATTGTTCATAAGAATCTGGATTCAAAATCAATTAAGGGTTAATATTTAATACTAATATTTGTGGAAATTTATTTTTGAGAAATTTAATTAGTCTATTTTATAACATCGTTTTAAAATATTTGGTATACTAGACATTTTGTGCAGAATGTAATAGTTGTTGTTTTTCTGATTTTATAGACAAATAAAACATGAATTGATTTGAATATTTTCCCTTTGTTATTGTTATATACTCAGTTGAATAAATAATGAAACAAGAATATAATTTTGTTTTGAAAGATGGAAATAATATTTGTTAGGATCATTAGAATTACTGCATTTACAAAAAAAATATGATTACAATTCCGGAAAAAATTTGCGCAGTGTGCAGAATAATTTTTTATGAATGACGCAGGGAAAGAAATAAAAATAAAATCGATCGATTGTTTTCGGTCCTTGTGTTTGATCATACATATACTAGTATACTACTACTGTGCAAAAAAGTTGTCTACAATAATCAAACTAACGTCTTCTACCTTCAATTTTTTTTTCAATAATAAGAAGTAAATTTGCTTATTTACAATAAAATATAAACTTTTGTTTGAATTAATTTTCCACTAAACATTTTTACTTTAAATCAAAAGCAGTTGCAGTCAACCAGAAAAGACGAATTTTCAATAAAATAGTTAATTTTTCAACCAAGGAGATGAATTTTCAACTAAAATAATGAATTCAAAAAAATGAAATTTCAACAAAAGCGTTCGGAATTCAACCAAATATTTGCATTTTCAACCAAAAATATGATTTTTTAAGCCGAAAGATGAATTTTCTGTCAAAAATACCAATTTACAACAAAATCCATGAATTTTCAACTAAAAGAGATAAATTTCCAAGCATAAAGTAGAGTTTTTAACTAAAAAAGATACATTTTTAACCAAAAATACAAATTTTCAACACAATACATTAATTTTCAACCAAATAGTTGATTTAATTTAAAAAATACAACGAATTTTCGACAAAAGGTATTTTCTATCATTACATTATATTTTTATTTGTTTTCTGCATTGAATTTTAAAACAAAAAAGATGAACTGTTAACCAAGAAGTTAAATTTTCGTCAAAAAGATGAATTTCCTACTGAATAGTTAAATTTTTAAATAATCTGTTTACTTTTTACCCAAATACTTTAATTTCCAACCAAAAAATGAATTTTTAACAAAATAGTTTAATTGTTTACCAGACTGATGAATATTCAAGCTAAAACTGCAATTTTTCTACAAAGCAGTTGAATTTTCAATCAGAAAATATGAAATTTCAACAAAAATGTTAAATTACAAGTCAATAGTTGAATTTTCAAATAAAATGATAAAAACAATATTGAACTTGAAATAAAAAACAGTTGAATTTAACCAAAAAAGGCGAATTTTCAACAAAAAATATTTTCTTTCATTACATTATATTTTTATTTGTTTTCTGAATTGAATTTTAAAACAAAAAAGATGAATTGTTAACCAAGAAGTTAAATTTTCGTCAAAAAGATGAATTTCCTACTAAATAGTTAAATTTTTAAATAATCTGCTTAATTTTTACCAAAATACTATTTTTCCTCATATTATTTTTATGGGAAACTTCAGGGGGTGGGCGGCACCTGTTAACCTGTTTAGAAAATTCTTTTTTTTTTTTTTTAAATTCAACAATTTTGTTGCAAATGAACTTTTTTGTTAAAAATTTTTTGATAATAACTGAAAATCTAATTATTCCATTTTTGCTTGAAAATTTACCTTGTTCAGTTGAAAATTCGTCTTTTTTGATAGAAAATTAATCTTTATGGTTGAAAATTCATCTTTTTGGTTGAAAATTCAACTACTATTTGGTTTAAAATTAATTTTTTTTATTAAAGATTCATCATTATAGTTGAAAATTAATTTCTTTGGTTAAAAATTTAACTATTTTGTTGAAAAATCTTTTTCTTTTTTTTTTGAAAATTGATCTTTTTCGTAGTTGAAAATTCAACTATTTGGTTGAAAATTCGTATTTTGTAGCAGAATATTAATCTTCTTAATGAAAAATTCATCTTTTTGGTTGAAAATTCATTTCTTTGGATGAAAATTTAACTATTTTGTTGAAAATTCATTTTTTTAGTGTTAAAAGTTGATGTTTTTAACTGAAAATATATGTGTTTTGTTGAAACTTTTCTTTTTTTGTAAAAAATTAATCTTCTTGATTAAAAATTCAACATTTGGGTTAAAGTTTGAACTTATTTGTTGAAAACTCAGTTTTTATGGTTCATCATTTTAGTTGAAAATTCATCTCTTTGGTTGAAAATGTATTCTTTGAAAATTTATTCTTTTTTTATTGAAAATTAATTTTCTTAACTCAAATGTAACTATTCTATTCTTGGTTGAAAATTGATACTTTTAGTTGAATATTGATCTGTTCAAGTTTAAAATTCATGCATTTTGTTAAAAATTCGTCTTTTGTGGTAGAATATTAATCTTCTTAGTGAAAAATTGATCTTTTTGGTTGAAAATTAATTTCTTTGGATAAAAATCTAATTATTGTGTGGAAAATTAATTTTTAGTGTTAAAAATTAATTTTTTAAACTGCAAATATAACTGTTCCATTTTTGGTTGAACATTTACATTTTAGTTGAAAATTCATCTATTTTGCTGAAAATTTTATTTTTTTGCAAAAAATTAATCTTATTTTAAAATTAATTTTTTTGTTAAAGGTCCCTCATTTTAGTTGAATATTTATATTTTTGGTTAAAAATTGAACTATATTGTTGGAAATTCATGTATTTTGTTAAAAAATCACATTTTTTGGTTGAAAATTAATCTTATTGGTTGAAAATTGATCTTTTTGGTTGAATATTAATTTCTTTGAACCTAACAGAAAACATTATAACGTTCAGGGAATTTCGAAATTGGTATTTTGTAGCAACCCTGTTTTTTAAATAACGCGCCTCTTAAGGGAGTTGGAAACAAGACCCAACCTCAAAATTGAATTGCCTCATTTTACTGCATAAATACTAGAATTACATCTTTTCTAGATAATTAGAGCCTATTTATATTTGGAATTAAATCAGTATTCGGAGTGAAAAATTGGCTAACTTCAATAGTTTTTGTGTAAATTTTTCTTTTAATTTCTCACCCCAGCATAAAAAAAATGTTTTACCAAAAAAAAATTGCAATCAGTCAATTTTTCAGTCCCAATAAAGATTTGATTCAAATTAAGAATAGGCCCTAATTATCTAAAAAATATGTAATTCTAGTATTTATGGAATAAAATTGGGCAATTATCAATCTTTCAGGTTGGGTCCTGTTTCCAACGCCCTTAATATTAAAATAAAAAAACTCAAATTCACTTTTTTGGGTACCTAACAAAATGAGACGTGCCATCAAAGAAATTCGAAACTTTTCTTTTTTGGGGCCACCCCAAGAATCAGTTTTCGAATATTGATTTTTTTCAAAGCAGATTAGGTTGACTATTGCAAACCTGGTTGCATCACGCCAGGGGTCGTTTCATGGCGTCCTAGCAACGAAGTCGTCTGGCCGAGTTGTATTTTTTATCTCTTTTTTTTCAGCGACAGACGCGGCGATTTCGTCTGCTAGTCTGCTGCTTGTGCTTTTATTTTAGACCCGCGTTTCATTCGGATGAGTTTCTCGAATCCAACAAAGAACCAAGATGTTCTTTGCCCACCATAAACGAAATAATTCTCCGATTCAGAGCACAGTTCCGCAGACTCTTCACTCGATTTTCGCCCTTTTTGACTCAATTGTAACCTCAAAAGTTTAGTTTGAATAAAGAAAATAATTATGTGACGGGGTTTGGTCTTGGCAGTGAATCGTGAATGTAAATCGTGATCAGTGTTTACTATAGTGCACAAAGGATTTTTCTATATTCGCGCAAGGTTATTTGTTTAATGGTTATTGGTCAATAAGAAAATGCATACAAGGTTCTTGGAACAATACACTAACAAAGCATTTGTGCAGTCAAGCTCAAAGTGTCATTAGATGATGCATTTTGCAATGCACAAATGAACAATGGATTTCATTGCTTCATTGTCTTTTACTGTCATATCTCTTTGTGTTTCTCTGAAAACCATTTATGGATTTTTTTATCATTTGGAACTGCCGAATTTAGTAGCTTTTTAGTTGATTTTTTTTTATTTAAGAAAAGAATTTGTTTCTTTAATTTTATAATACGAGAGAACAAAGTTTCATTTTTCTAAGATTAGGTAGTTGAAACTCTATATTGCGTTTTTTCTGTCTGGTAGCAGAATCTGCTACAAACTTTCAACTTAATTAAATTTTTTTTTTTAAAAAGTCTTTAATAATTTAATAATTTTTAATTATGTCTTTTTGGCTTGAGAATTTAACTGTTTTTGGTTGAATTTTCATCTTTTTTGTTTGAAAATTCGTCTTTTTTTTTTGTGGAGAATAAACTTTTTTGCTGAAAAATAATATTTTCTGGTGGAAACTTCAAATGTTTTGTAGATAA
>CAKNYM010050038.1:247461-258479 GCA_932195095.1 Andricus curvator
TTTCGTGGGACTGACGTTAGAGCTGGACTCTCCACTATACGGTGAATCACTACTTGACTTGGACATGATTTCAACTCGCAAAACAAATTTCGCGCATAAAGGTGGTAGTTGAGTGTACAATCTAAACATGAACAATACAAACAATAAAGTAGCCTCGGACTGGACTGAAACTTTGATTGACTAAATGCATACACACGGTAAACGTAAAGTTTGAGTTTCAGGCGATGAATGGAGACTGGGTGTTTGTAATGCTAGAGGAGTGAATGATCTTAAAGTAAGAGAACTACGAGAAACTATGCATGCTAGGAAACTAGATATTTTATGTGTACCTGAGACAAAGAAAAAGGGATGCGAAAGTAGAAACATAGAAAATGGGGTGTTGAAAAGCGGTTTTGAAATATGGTTAGGAGTAGATAGGGAATCACATGGTAGTCAAGGGGTCGGTTTGATTATGAATGAAAAAGCAAGATAAATGTTCCAAAAACGACTTAAATACTTCTTTTCTCCCCTTTTCAGATAGTTGGAAAAAAATCTTTCTGATTGTAGGATTTATTATAAAGATACGGAAATATACGCTAAAGTAAAGGAATTACCTTCTTCATTTTAATTCAAATACAACTTTAGTCATTTTTATCTGAAGAAGATTGAACGTAACATATGGTCGTTGCGAACTTTTGGGTTTCTATTATACGATGAACAGAAACGAGCGTGAAGCGCGAGGTTCACATGATGATCAAACGAAATATCGAGCGCGAAGCGCGAGTGTCGTGATGAGAATGTGTTCCTTAAGGTCGATAGAACCTTAAGTAAATTAGTTCTTCTTTTTATGTAAAACTGACATAATTAAACCAAAAGCAGGTCATAACGATGAAGCTTTAAGAGAGTATTAGCCCGCGAAGCGTGCACTAGCGAGGACACGAAGTGTGAAAACCTAGACGACAAATGTGTCCGAGCGCGCAGCGCGAGGTGAATACAATATCGAGCGCGAAGCGCGAGATAAACATATAAACGAGCGCGAAGCGCGAGATGAATACCCAATCGAGCGCGAAGCGCGAGATCCAACAGGTGCGCGCCTTAGGCGCGCTGAAACTTGCGAGCGAAGCGAGCCGCGCGCGAAGCGCGCTATGAGAATGTGCCCGCGAAGCGGGCAGATTTTTTAAACTAGAAATGTAACTTTTCTATTCTTGGTGAAAATTGATATTTCTAATTCAAAATTGATCTTTTCTAGTTGAAAATTCAACTATTTGGGTGAAAATTCTAGTATTTTGTTGAAAATTAGTCTTTTTTGGTTAAAAACAACTGTTATTTGGTTGAAAATTCATCCCTTTTGGTTAAAAATCCAACTGTTTGGTTTAAAATTCTTTTTTTGGCTTGAAAATTCAACACTTTCGTAGAATTTTAAACTTTTTGGTTGAAAATAACCTTTTTGTTGAAAATTCATATTTTTGTTTGACAATTCAACTATTTAATTAAAAATTAAACTATTTTTATGAAAATTTAACTACTTTTATGAAAATGTAACTATTTGGTGGAAAATTAGCTTTTTCGTTGAAAAATTATATTTTCGGGTTGAAAACTTTAACAATTTTATTTAAAATTAAACTATTTTGTTGAAATTTTGTTCTTTTTTGGTTAAGAATTTATTCTTTTAACTAAAATGTGTCTATTCTGTTCGTCTTTGAAAATTGATATTTTTAGTTGAAAATTGATCTTTTCTAGTTTAAAATTCAACTATTTAGCCGAAAATCATGCATTTTGTTGAAAATTCGTCTGTTTAGCTTTTTTTTTAAAATTTAATTTAATTTAAAATTCAACAATTTTGTAGAAAATTGAACAATTAAAATGATTTTAAATTCAAATTATTAAATTCAAATTAACTTTTTTGTTGAAAAATCATATTTTCGAATTAAAAATGCAACTGTTTTGTAGATAATTCGTCTTCTTGGCTTCAAAATTCAACATTTGTGTTGAAAATTAATATATATATATATATATAGGTTGGTTTTAGTTGACTTTTTCTCTTTTTCTCCCTGTTTTTTCTTTGGGTTATTTTTGTCTCTAATGAGCCGAAAAGTGAGGTAGTTTAGAAGTCTGTTTTTTAAATCTGAATCTTTTTCATGCTCATTTTGCATAAAATTAATTCATGATAAAATAGATTTCTGTTCGATCTTAATTTAAAAATTTTTAAATAGAGACTAAACAAATTATTCGTTTCAATCTGCAGGGTTTGTTTATGATTATTTTCTGATTTCTTTTAATTGAGTCCAAATAATTTTACTTCAATATCTTGAAAGAAATTTTTTTATTTAAAATTTTTGTATTAAAAATGCATTAAATATTAGCAATTTTAGAAAGACATGCACAATTTGTGGATTGTTTCTTTTTCCTATTCGTGAAAATGTAATAATCTAAATAGATTGGTTTTGAAAATTTAACGATTTCATTTTTGGCTGTAAATTTATCTTTTTAAGTTGAAAATTCAACTATTTGGTCCTCAATTTTGTTTCTTATTTAATAGTTAGCGTATCTATGTGACAAAAGGACGGTAATTTAAATTATTCACCGGAAATGACCAGGAATTTCATTTGGTGGACGAGATTTTCCATTCAATTGTATTAAAATGAATATTAAAAGTGTTTTGACATTTTATTACTCTTTGTTTTTACAATTACGAAACGAACAATAAAAAGGCTTTATTGTCGATAATGACGATAGTATAAGTGACTCTGCCATTTTTTCTGGCGTATAAACTAAAACTCTTAAATTAGTATTTATCTGAAATTGTTAATATATTTATTTTTAAAACAAAAATACACAGATTTACGTTACAGATTACAGATTAAGTTTTCTTTACCTTTTTAGGAATATAAAAACTGTAATTATGATTTTGAACAGGGAATTTTGGAAAAGATATCTAATTAAATCTGGAAAAGGAATGTTCTTCAAGAATTATTATAGTTCTGACTTGGAACAGAGAATTTTTTGATAACGTTGATAATTTTTAGTTGATTCAGACAATTCACAAAAGAATTATAATTCTGCGTTATACTTGAATTCAAAAAAGAAGTATAATGAAGTATAATTCAGACTTGAAACAGTGACCTTTCGAGAAAAATTATTATTCTGACTTGGAAGAGGAAATTTTCGAGAAAAATGATAATTCTGATATGGAACAGGAAATTTTCCGAAAATCTGAATTGGATCAAAGAATTTGAGAGAATTCCTTTGAAAAATTCCTTAAGGAATTATAATTCTGGCTTGGAAGAGGAAAGTTTTTAGAAGAATTATAATTTTGACTTGGCACGAGAATTTTCGAAAAGAATTCTGATTCCGATTTGGAACATGGAATTTTCAAAAAGAACTATAATTCAGATCTGGAACAAGGAATTTTTTAATAGAATGATAATTTTTCTTACTTGGATGAGGACATTTTTTATAAGAATTATAATTCTGGCTTGAAACAGTGATTTTTAAAAAAGAATTACAATTTTGACTTGGAATGAGGAATTTTCGAAACGAATTATGATTCTGATATGAAATAGCAGATTTTGGAAGAGCGATATGTAATTCTGAATTTAAAAATGAAAATTTCTAAAAGAACTATTGTTGTTCTGACTTTGAACAGGGAATTTTGGAAAAGAATTATATTTTTGAGTTGTCTCAGAGAATTTTCCAAAGGAATTCTAATTCTGTCTTATACCTGGGGAATTTTCGAAAAGAATTATGATTCTGATTTGGAAAGGGGAAAAAAAAGTGTAATTCTAAAATGGAACAGGGAATTTTCCAAAAGAATTACAATTCTGGTTCAGAACGTGAAAATTAAAAAAAAATAGAATAATTAGCAGACAGGGAAAATAAAAAATTAATCTGGTAATGATCGGTAATTTACAATAATTCAAAAATAGAATATCAACTAATTTGAAAATTGTTTAAAAACTGAGAAAGAGTCTGAATTTCATGCTGATATTTTTATAATCGTTTTAAATTCTAATTCTGTTTTATAATTGATTACAGATTAACCGAATAAAATCAAAGTACAGTCATGTCCACAAGATCAAAGGAAAAGGTGGTAGCGGCTTTTCGGAAGCTATTTCGATCTTCGGAGAAAATCAACGAACAAGAAGGCGCTGGTGGAAGCTCAACAAATTCGCCTTCTCGTCGATTACTGAGTCGTCATCATCGTCCAGATGCGGTCACACCAGCCGAAGGATCTCTTCCTGAAAATCCCGGATCGAGCCACATGAACCATGCCAGCTGCTTTTTCAAATCAAAAAAATCAGCCGAACCGTGTTCTCAGGTACTTCGATCAATTCTCAACTAATTTCAGCATTTAAAATGACCATTTTTCTCTTTATACAGGCTGTCTAGTGTCCTGGAAATCCTTGAAAACCTGGAAAAGTCCTTGAATTTTGTTCTTTATACAGGGTGTCTAGCGTCCTGGAAATCCTTTAAAACCTGGAAAAGTCCTTGAATTTTGCTCATCGTCCTGGAATTTTTATTCCCTTAAAGAAAAAATGTGTTTTTAAATTTGTCCTTTGTTGAACAAAAAAAGACTTCTGATCCGTTTTTTTGTAGGTACATGTATATAATAATCAGGGTGTCTACTCACCTGGAAAATCTGCAAATTTAAGGGAATTCTTATATACCTGGAAAAACCTGGAAATTTCAGGGATTTTTTTTTTAAAGTCAGGGAATTTTTGGAGGTTTTGAATTTATAATTTGATAGTATTGAAGTTTTAAATTCAAATCTTAAAAATTTCAGGACAATTTCACTATTCAATCTTTCAAAATTTTATATTGAAAACCTTGATAATAATTTTTAAATTCAATAATTTTAGATGTAATTGAAAAGTTTAAAATTGTACAATTTCAAACATTGGAAGCATATTATAACAATATTGTTTTGTATGCTTTTTTTAATTTTCAACATAATATCTTAAAATCGTCCGATTTTGGGAGAAGATTTAGACAAATAATTTTTAAACTGAAAAATATTTGATTGGAAAATTACAAGAATGCATAATAATTCGAAAGGAGGCGTTTTCATGTTGAACGCTAAATTTTCCTTTTTTCCTTTCATAAAATTTAATTTTGCAAATAAAATTGCATTGCTTAAATTTTAAAAAGTATAATTGAACGATCAAACGAACTTACCTGTAAGTGAAGTTCGATCGCAATTATATGAAGAAGCCTCTTTCGAAGAGATTACAGAATGTAGTATTCCCTTCATCCCGCTAGATGTCACGACGTTCAGAGTGGGGGAAAAGAAAATTTACCCCCTCACGCTGCTACTTTGCGCGTTCCAAACCAACCTCATATCTTTAGAGTATTCAAAATTGCGAAGTTCTTATTAGGGTTTAGGGATTTAGAGAAATACCCAAAAGAATTTTAAGAATTTTTTGGTGGGGTAGGACTGTAATCTCTTCGAAAGAGGCTTCTTCATATAATTGCGATCGAACTTCACTTACAGGTAAGTTCGTTTGATCGTTCAATTATATTTCAATCGCCTCTTTCTCGAGATTACAGAATGTAGATGTTTAGAGAGAGCAATTTTAAATAGAGCTTTTATTTATTGAACAAACCCATATTTTGATTTTTTACGAAAATAGGTAGTGCAAAATAATACCAAACAAATTAAAATGAGCGTCCTTTTACAAAAAAATACCGCTTATAATTCTAAAACGGCGGAAGCAAAGTTATCTTTGTTTACAAGTATGGGCCGATTATAAAATCTGGCAAACGTTTGCCAACTTTCAGACCATCCTGCTGTACGTCTTATTATGCTTAAATCGACTCCTTTAGCTAAGGCAGCCGATGTAGATGCATGTCTTGTTGAATGAGACGAAAAAACAGATATATCGATACCGCTTTTTCCTAGTACCTTTTTAATGCATTTACTAATGGTTTGAGAAGTCAAAGCCGCATGTGGCTTTTTAATCGCTAGAAATAGTTTATCTTCATTTCCCCTTAATTGTCTAGTAACATTTATATATTCTCTTAGTGCCGATACTACGCATCCATTAGAGTTTTGATGGAATTTTGGTAAAGTTAACAAAGGCTGACACCTACCAGATTTTGAAGTTTTGATAAGATCTGAGATTTTTATCTCTACCCCTTGTGGAGTAAGGCGGATATTACTTAATTTAATAGTAGCTAAAGTCTGTGCCCTGTGTCCTGTATTTAACGCTAATAGTACTACTACTTTGTCAGTTAAATCTTTCAACCCTAAATGTTGTAAAGGGTGAAACTTCTTTAAATAACCTAAGAACAAACACGTCCCATGTGTGAAAAAACTTTGGCTTAGCCGATTTCAGTCGAAATGCAAATTTTAAGAATCTAGTGATCATTGCATCCTCACCTATCTTATCTTAAGAAATGAGGGATATTGCCGAAAGACAAGCATTTAGAGAGCTGTAAGAAGCGCCTTTATCAAAGCTTGCTGTCAAAAACTCAATTATAGTATCCCTCTTTGGCAAGTAAAAATCGTATTTATTTTTCTCACAAAACAGCCACCATTGTTGTAAGGCCGATTCGTATTGATTAGCTGTGGCCGGAGCAAGAGATGCCAATAATATATCTAACGCATCCATAGGAATATTTTTCCTTAAGAAGGCTTCGCTGATACTACGCCTGCCATTAAATACAGGTGGCTCGCTCGTGGATGAACTTTCCTCCTGCACGGGGATCATAATAAATTAACATCTGGATTGAAAATAAAGGGATTTCCTACAAGCATATCTAAAAATAAAAGTTACCATGGTTGCCCTGGCCAACGAGGCACTGCAATGATACCTGATGCATTATCCTGCTTGATTTTTACAAGAGTTTTAAAAATTAAGTTAAAAGGTGGAAATGCATAAAATCTTAGATTTTTTCATTCTACTGTAAATGAATCAATGTGTAGGGCTTCTGGATCGGGCTTCCACGACAAAAAAATTTTACATTTAGAGTTATTCCTACGGGCAAATAAATCCACACTTGGTCAACCAAATATTTTAACAATTAACTGAAATGCTTCATGATTCAACTTCCATTCCGCGTCATCATTTTTCATTCTAGATAATCTGTCCGCTTGTTTATTATCGATTGATGTTATGTAGGATTGAAACAAGGAAATGCTTCTGTTTTCTGCCCATTTCCAGATCTCTTTAGCCAGTTTATTATAGGAAGGATATCGCACACCACCCATCTTATTAATATAAGATATGGCTGTTGTATTGTCAATCCTAAGCAGGATTTGATAGTTACTTAATTGATCTGCTAACCTTTCTAATGCTGATTTTACTGCTAACAGCTCCCTGTAATTTATATGAAACTTCTTTTGGGCTTCAACCCAAAATCCATTAACCTGATCTAAACTATGCGTAGCACCCCAACCTGTGCCAGAAGCGTCTGTATAAATTTCCATTCTGAAATCACCTATTTTTATAGCAGTTATCGTTACCGGTAATTTCTTAATCCACCAATTTAAATCAGAAATAATAAACTTTGGAATCAACATCTTCCTGTCATAATCAAAGTTATTTGATGTTCATGCTAAAATTTTTTCTCTTTCTAAGGATCTTGTATATAACATTCCATACTCTACTGCTGGACAAGCTGCAATTAATTTCCCCATGATATGTGCAAAATCTTTGCCTAAACAAGAAGTCTTGGTGAGAAATGATCTCATGTCTTTTTCTAAATCCCTCGTTTTCTCATCTGGTAGTTCAATACAATATTGTATTGAATTGATAATAAGACCGAGAAATTTGCATCTCGTAGATGGTGTAAGATTAGTCTTCTTTTTGTTTACTAAAAACCCCCAAAAATGTAATAAGGCGACTGTATCTTTTGTATTTTCTCTGCAAGATTCAAAATCCATAGCCACGCTTAAAATATTATCAAGGTAGATTACTGTCATCAGTCCTTTTGCTCTTAAATGATTTACAACCGCCTTCATCAGTTTCGTGAAAATAAACGGGCTTACGTTCAAACCGAATGGTAAACGAGTAAACTGAAAAAGTCTCCTAAAGAATTCAAACCTTAAATACTTTCCACTTTCTACGTGAATGGGAACCATGCAATAAGCATCTACTAAATCGATAGTGCACATATAAAACCCCGGAAAAACTAATTTTACAGCCGTTCTAAGGTCCTCTATTTTAAAATGATCTGTTTTGAAGAACTCGTTCAACTTTTTTAGATTTAAAATGAAGCGAAAGGATCCATCTGGTTTAGGTATAATAAAATGGGTTAATAAAAACTTATTCTTATCTGGTTTGCAAGGTTCTATGGCGCCCTTTGCTGATAGTGAGTCTATTGCTTGTTGAAACTTATGGACTTCTTTAACTGAATGAATTGCATCTAACGGTACCTTTCTTTGTTCTATTTTTCGTATCAAATTTAATCCTAAAACCCTTAATAAAATTTAAAATAAAGTTGTCTGATGTAATCGTTAACCAATTTTCCAAATAGTTTTTTAATCTGCCTGCAACCTTACTTACACTTATTTGAATTTCCCCTGCATCCTCGGCTTGTACTTTTTGGTTGAACGGCTGATTTTGTGGCCTGTTTGTAAGTACAGTAGCTTAGGATTAAGCGGTATTGCCTGAGTCTACGGATGGCCTTGGGAGTAGCCTGATGAATTGGGAAACGACCTTTTTCCCTGCAGGCTGCTTGAGTTTAAAGCTTGTCTTTGAGATAGTTGCATTTGGATTTTTTGACTAGAATTTTTCCTTAAAGAAATAGCAACTTTATCCATACTTTTTTGCTTCTTTAATTTTTTCTGATATGTTTTTACCAAATAAAAATTCCTCTGTTTTTGTGTCCTCAAGCACAGTTCGTTTCTTTATCGACCCCGGCTAGAACAAAGACAACCCTAGACTTAGTCTGACTGTGTATCATGTCTGCAATGAGTTTTCCTGCATCATGTAGGCGTTCTAATAAGAGACCTTTATCGACACTTTCCTTTTCTTCGACAAGCGTAGACATAACCAATCCAATAGATTCCAGGGCGGACCCGGCAGATTGTTGTCTCTTAGCCATGTAAGTGTCCCTAGTCTTCGAGTGTTTTGGTAATTTTAGTGAAATTTATGAATTAAATTTAAGTACCTCTAATCCGTCAGGACATTTGTACTTTTCTAATAATTTCTCTCTTTCCTCTTTCTCAATTCCATTTGAAACCCAATATTTCCATCTTTTGTGAATTGTTGAATGTACCTTCAAATTCAAGGCTTTAGATTCAAGTGGATCCTGACCAAAAATCTCTGCAATTTCATCATCTATACTAGCTTCATCTTTTTCTTTCTCTTCAACTTTCTTGTTTAAGGCGTTTTCTTTGCCATTTAAAAAAGGCCTAATTCATTTATATAAAACTTGTCAGTAGTAAAATTTATAAATAAACTAAGTTCTATTTATTTATTTACATTTTGATATGTATATGCGTCTTGCGAGCGCGTGTCATTGTTTCAATTTATAATCATATAAGAGAAACAAGAAAAAATGGCAGCTTGGTTTGCCCTTATCAAGTCAGTATGTCCTGCGAGCACACATGTAACCATATCGTCTCTAGCGAGAGAAAACAAAGGATTCAATCATGGCGGTTTTGACCGAAGCGTGTGTCATACGAGCACACATGTTTATGCCTGTTCGATGGCCAATTCCAAATTAGTGTAGGATATAACAGACAAAAAATAAAACGTCATGCGAGCGTTTTAATATCAAGTGGGAATATTTTGCATGTTTCACCACTTCAAATTTTGTTCCAAGGTTTCATATTTATTCTAACCTCTTAAACCACAAATAACCTCCACGTGTGTGATGGAGAGAAAAGCGTAAAATTCCAATATAATGCTTATCTAGTTTTAACCATACCTTCTGAAGTTTTCCTAATCGAATTTTCATTGCTGATTGTCTTTAAAGGAGAGTCATCTTCTGAATTACTCCCATCATCACCACTTCTTCTGCATCTCGTTCAACAGACTCGAATCCTCGAAATCTTTCTTCTTCCTGAAGAGCTTGCAATCCTTCCAACTGTTCTTTTAGACGCTTAAATTCTTTACTAAATAGCTCAATATCTGCTTTTCTTTTATTACTCATGTTCACTATCACTTATAAACCGAACTACCGAAAAAAAACTGATGAAAACAAATATCTAATCCTAAACGTGTAACATCTAACGCACGACGAAAGAATATGAGGTTGGTTTGGAACGCGCAAAGTAGCAGCGTGAGGGGGTAAATTTTCTTTTCCCCCACTCTGAACGTCGTGACATCTAGCGGGATGAAGGGAATACTACATTCTGTAATCTCGAGAAAGAGGCGATTGAAATATAATTAATAATTAAAAAATTATTAATTTGTCAAAGATTTGAATTTACTACAATTTTTTCTGACTATTTTTTTTTTAGTTTGTAGTGAAGTTCAGATTCGTTTAAATTTCAACGTTCCGCAGTAAAAATTTTGTAATTTTTAATGTTTCCCGTTTAAAGTTACTATTTATTTTGAACGTTTTTTTTTAATTTAGTTTATTTTTTTTATTTTAGAAAAATTGGTCTAATCAGTTTGATGTTAAATTATATTTAAAAAAATGCAATAACAATTTAAAATTCTAGAATTTCAGAAGCTTTGACTTTTAAATATTGAATTTTGTTTTCAATTTCAAATAGTCCAATTTTAATCACTTTAAATTTAAAATTATTTAAATTCAAAAGTTTTTAATGTTTAATTATTTAATTTCAAACAATTTTTCATTTCAAATTATTTAATTTTAAACGCTTTTATTAAGAGGTGATACAAGTTCAATTTCTTTTCACTCCAATCGATATATTGTCCTTTTTTTAAAATGTTACCTAATCTGAAACAGTTTGAATTGGAAAGTTTTCAATTCAAAATCGTTCAATATATTTTTTTAGGTTTTCGTAGCCCCGGGCAGAAAAAAACATTTTTTTTGTTTGAAGATTCACCATTTTAATTTAAAATTCATCTTTTCGGTTGAAAATGTAACTATTTTCTTGAACTTTTTTTTTTTTTTTTTTT
>CAKNYM010050039.1:3988-15737 GCA_932195095.1 Andricus curvator
CATGAGCTAACTTCACTTCGTTCAGTACTGAGGGGAAAACAATGGACCAAATGCATGGGACAAAAATTTATTTTTGTAATATCTTCATAATGAATAATAATTATTAACTTTTTATTATTTCACTAGATAGTTCTTAAAATATAAAAACTATTTTTCAAATACACTTATATAGAAAAAATTAGTTTTTACGAAGATATTAACCAAATAGGACGAAAATGGAGCGAATCCCATGCATTTGATCCATTGTTTTCCCCTCAGCAGTTAACGAAGTGAAGTTAGCTGACTATGAAATGAAAATGCCTAATTACAGAAACCTGAGGTTTTGTAAATTAGAAGGTGGCAGCACATGTCTGGGAATATTTTTATATTTTGACATGTAGTCCATTTGCAAAATTCTAGCGTCGTTACAGAATCAGTCTGTGCGAAACCGGCAGGGCGAATCTCCGGCAACCGCAAGGTGGCGCCCGAATCTTTTTCTAAAGTGGCTTTCTCCAAACAGCCGCCACATTCAATTTCCCTCTTTTTAAATTGGCGGAAAAAAATAACATGGGACGGTCGGTAATACGGGACGTCATAATGTACTACATGCCCTTAAAGAAATGAAAATTAAAATCGTGTGAACTTAAAATTTTTTGATAAGAATCGTTTCAATTGTACGAATAGTAAATATAAATAATTAATGATTCTTAACATTGAACTGGAATTTGAGTATTACAAATTGAACAATAATTGATTATACAAGATACTTTTATCCAAGTATATATTAAAGTATTGTTTTAGTCTAAAATGTTATTTGTTAACACATTCAATGTGAAATTTTTAAACTAAAAAATGTACAATTTTTTAATATTTAGCAATATTTTTCATTTGAAATGAGCTGATTGTATTTTTATTTTTTTAAATGAATTGTAAATCAAACATTCAAAACTAAAAAATTTGAAAGTGAATTATTTGAAATAGAAAGCCTTGAAACGTCAAAATTTCTGAGTGGTGAATTTAAACTTCAAACGTGACTCTTTTAATAGTTCCATTTAAACAATTTTTAATTTTCAAGTAAAAGTGTTGAATTTTGAAACTTGAACAATTGTTAATTTGAAACACCTTAAAATAAAAATAATTTAACCTCTTATTTATCAAGTGTTCAGTTCAAACAGAAAAGATTCAATTGTTCAATTTTTAATATTTTTAACACAAAATTGCTTAAAATGATATAATTTTGAACATTAAACAAATTCATTGATTCTCTCTTCAATTTAGAGCTTTAAAAAAGATAGCGAGGATATGTTTTTTTAACCGGAAATCTTTAAACTATTGAATTTACAGAAGTTTAAAAATTGTATTAATTATTGAGCATTTAAATAAAAAAATTTCTGAATTGAAAAATGTTTAAGCTTCAATTTTAAACGTTTGAAATTCATAAAGTTCCACTTTGTGTGCTTCAATGTTCAGCTTAATTGTGATTACTTTAAATGAAAACATTTTCAGATTTGAGATTTAAAATTTTACAATTTCAATGACCATGACTTTCTGCAAACCGGGAAATGACTGATAATTTTTTTTCTTGATTGAAATGGCCACCCTCATTTTTTTAATTTGAAATATTTTGGGTGCTCAAACTTGAACTATTATTATTTTTATTTTTAGAGCATTTAAAGAGTGTAGTTTTAAATTTTATTTAACATTGTTTAAAAACTATACCATTTCTTATAAAAATATGGCTTCTTATTTTCTACATTTAAAAATAAATGTTTAATCTTGCACCTATTTTTTCCCTTTTTAGTGAAAAATTTACACCATTTCCCCTTTTTTTAGCTCCTTTTGCTCTATGATCCCATTTGATTGTTTTATTAAAATTCTATCAATTAATATACATGAATTTGTAGGGGATAAAAAAACATTTAATTTAAAAACAGAAATACATCCAAATATCTTTTATAGTTGTTGAGCAAAATGAATTTGAAAATAAATATTGTACTGTACATAACCCAAAAACTCTTTAATTGTATGAGTTTTGTGTTATCACTTCCATTTAAGATAGTTGTCGCATAAATCAGATCTTTCAAGAGATAGTTTTGTTACCACTTTAAGAATCAAAATAATGTTACAGATGATGTCATTGCAACTAAAAAACATTATTTCTAATTAAAAAATTTTAAAAATTACAAGAAACATTCATTTTAAGAAAGTGTTTTGCAATTAAATATAATCTTACTATCGTTTATTAACAATTTTCCAAAAAAGAATAAATTTTGATAAATAATGACTTATTTATTAGGGGAAAACATTCCCTACAACTTTACTGATTCCAACTTCATAAGTAAATTCTTGTACAGCTGAAATCTGTTTAAAAATTTAAAAAAAAAGAAAAAAAAATGATTTAAGCCAATAACTATATTTGAAGACTATTTACTTATTTTAAAAATTGGAAAGAGTAAAGTTGTAGGTAAAGTTTTCTCCAAAAAATAAAACATAATTTATTTAAATTCAATTTTTCTTAGAAATTTATAAGAAGCAAAAGTTAGACAAAATTTAATTATAAAATTTTTTGTTAAATTAATAAGTTTTTGCAAGTTTTAAACTTTTTTCATAACAAATAATGTTTTTTCTTTCATTAGATATGACTAATAATATCATTTCCTGCTTTTTGGAAAGACAACTAGCTCAAGCTATCATGTCTATATGTAATAATAACACAAAGCGCCATGTGGGGTCGTGGGCGACCCCCGTCGGAAAATGTCATATTGCAAAGAGAGTAGCCGTTATTTCAATTCCAAAAAACTACTGAATACTCTTCAACTATCCTTTTAGTGCGTAGATAAGGTTTTATCGACGAAAAAATGTTTGCGATAGTACGTACGATTTTATTTTAATAACATTTAACATTGTTCTTTTATAACATTCTAAAAAAGCGTTTAAAGAATGTGCCTCAAAGAAAATGAATGAATATTAAAGAAACATTATTGATAAAAGCAGTTCAAATCTTTTTACTTGCTGTTCCTACAAATTTGTGTAACATTTGAAAATCAGGTAAAGCTTTTCGAATTAGTACAGCAGGAACGAAAATTTATATGATACTTTTTAATCTTTATTTAATATAATTAACATTTAATTATTCTTTTCTTATTACTAATAACAGTTGTTTGATATATTACTGATTTCGCACGTATTTTGATTCAATGTACTGTGTGCTTTTTTTTAATTCCATAATAAATATTTGGGGAAAAAAATATATTTTTTTAATTGAGGAGTCCATCCCGAATTCTCAAAAGTCCACTCATCTTAGATTTTTTGCTAAAAAAAATTCGAACGGCTACCGAATTTCAAATTTATTTGGCTTAGATTTAATAAAATTAATTTGAACTAAATATTTCCATGTACAATTTATTGCGGAATCTAAATTTTAGGGCCTCAAGCACTTTTAAAACCGCCTTCAGCGTTCATTTTCATGTTTCTACGAATTTTTCTAAAATTGCTTGATTCCGGTTTTGACCATATATTTCGTTTACTGTTACTAACCAGACTCTAAGGCAAGTATTTAAAACCAACAGACTTTTGCATAATTTCGGAAATCATTTATTTGAGAATTTAAAAAAAAGAAGATTTTTGTCATTTCTATAGTACAAATATAAATTTACTAAATTTGTTTATAGATTATAATTTTTTTTTTTTAAGAGGAAAAAATTTTCCATAATGAATAAGGGTTAAAAAACATTATAATACCAATTATTGCTTTTCAAGTTTATTAGTGAGTCAACTATTAGAGAAATTGAAAAATAAATAAATTTGTTTAACAATTTGGTAATACTTTATAAAAAATAAAATAAGTTTATATTTTTACTGTACACACGTGGTTTACTTTTTAATTTATATAATTAATTTATTCAATGAAACAAAAATCAAATCGGTCAATACAAAGAAATTATATGTTGATAAATTTCGTGAAAATCACAACAAAGAATGATCAAGGTGTTATTGAAGGTGATTAGGAACTCAAAATTCCGATTCCTCAGCAAATTTCACAAAAAACGATCAGATAATACTTATATTGATATTTAACTTGCTATATCAATGTATTATTTAAATATGAAAATCAATTGATCTACTTAAATATTGCTAAATATGCATAACTATTATAATATAATATTATATTAATCAAGGTATTGATTATATATTATATTATATTTAAATAATTTTTATTCATTCAATTAAATGTCCTCAAAATTTGATGAATTGGATCATAAACTTATAGGACAAAAGTGAATTCAGTGGATGAGAACTGAATTCAACCGCCGAGTAATGAATTCATCGGATGATAACTGAACTCCTCTGAACTCAGCAGGCGAGAAGTGACCTCACCCAGAGATGAGGTGAACTTGGCTGACGTAACGTAAACTCACTGCGGGCATAAGCTCAATTCATCAAACCTAGCGTGAACTCAGTATTAATTTAATTTAATAAGGAAATCATAGGAAATCGTTTGAAATCGATGAGATCGTGAAATAGGTTCTAAAATCGTACTGTCTGATTTCTGAGTGAATAGCCCCTCGAATACCATAGTTTTTTATGTATATTTTATGCACAAGTTGCCTGCGAAATTTCTTTTTTGACCGATGCACCGTTTCCGAAATAATCATGAAACCCCATTTCGGGCGGGGTGCTTCATTCAGAAGAAAGCGCTTAAAAATGTCATAATTAATTAAAATTGTTATACAATTGAGTAGGAAATGATGGTAAATTAAAATTAATCAATAATTATGCAAAAATTGAACAAAGTGATTTGAAGATGGCTTTGAAGATGGCATCGGGCAAGAAGGAAACTTTGCAGGCCACTTGTACATAAAATATACATAAAAAACTATCGTAACGTGCACTTTTATCCAGAAACGACCCCATTTCGAGATATGAGCTACGAAAGAAGCGTACGGCCCGCGCGGTACAACTCACCCGCTACTCCCAGGGTAAATATCTCGGAAAATATGACCGACAAAGGAAACGTCAATACCATAATTTCTTAAGCATATTTTATGTAGAAGTTGTTTGCAAAAATTCATTTTTCACCGATGCACCATTTTCGAAATAATCCTCAAAAACAATTTTTTAAGGGGGGGGGGGGTTTTCTCCATTTTAAAGTGTTTTCACCCCCCACCCCGGGTCAAAATCACTTTTTATTAACTTCTTATGCCTTAAGGAATATGCATGCTAAATATTAATCATTTATTCTAATTTTATTTTTTTAAGTTTATAAATGTTAAAAATGTTTGGTCCACCATTTTGAATATTTCCCCCTCAAATTCATAATCAGCAACCGCAATACATATATAATTAAAAAAAAGAGTTAAACAACCACCGCAGGGTCCCACTGAGAGCAACTGCCATCTAAAAAAAATGTCAATAGCCCCCAGTAGAACCGCGGTAAATCACACCTATGGCCACGTCTCACAATCGTAAGATGGGTGGTCACAGGGAACGACGAAATCACAGCGTCAGGCCGGCGAAACCCTCGTGTGTCTTGAGGACACGAAGCGACCCAAGGATGACAGCTTTCTGCATCCATCTCGCAAGTGCCTTGGCATATTTTTGGCACGCGGGTATGGCTTTAATGTTACGAACCAGTGATAGTTTCGCACCTCCGAGAGCACCTATCACAAGGACAATTACTTGCACCGAATATTTTGGGTACAGTTGTTGCAGCTCTCTTTTAAGGTCTTGATACCTCTCCTCTTTTTCTTTCTCCTTTGCAGTGATGTTGTATTCGGACGGAGCCAAGAATTCGATCACGAATATAGTTCGTTTCTCGAAGTCTTGGAGAACAATGTCAGGCCTCGAGTGCGCAACGGAGACTGCTGCCCAAAAATCGTAGTTCTAGAAAATTTGGCACTTCTCGTTTCGGACAATCGACTCTATCTCTCTTAGAGCGTTCGGCAGGGCAGGGTCGCGACCGACACGGTAAGAGCGAACAAGATGGTAATAAAGCACTCTTAGGGCCGCATTATGTCTATAGATATACGTAGTTCCTGCGTGGGTAGCACACCCTGATAGTATGTGTTCTAGGTACTCAGCGTGCGCATGACACGCTCGGCACCTATCACTGGGAACTTCTTGACATAAAATGCGCTCACGGTATGTTAAGGTGGAAATGACACCGTCCTGGCATGCGAAAATAAAACCCTCTGTACCTGAATTAAGCCCTGATGATTTGAGGAAAGCAAAAGTTTGCTCCTTTGACAAGGACTGTTTTTCTACATTTCTGTGAAAGTTTCCGTGCATTTTCTTGTCGAGTAGCTGTTGGTGAAATTTTCCAACCTCTGCTTTCTTTACTTCGGCTTTTAGAAGTGAAGCATCTATATGTAGTTATGCACTTTCCTTACTTCTGATGTTAAAATTCAGGCCAAGGGTCTCGGCCGCTTGCTCCGCGGCTTTGTAAAAGAACGATCCTTCGCCAATCATCTCGTGGATCCTGATCATCTTGAGGAGAGGATCTCTGCCATTCGCAACGATGTAAGCTGTATTTAGAACAATTCGGTTATGGAGACACTGGAGATTCAGAATTCCGCGTCCGCCTTGACGGCGTGAAATGTATAATCGCGGAACTGACGAATTGATATGCAAGCTTTTATGCATATGCATGAGTCCATTGAAGTACCCCAAACGAGTAGAGTAGAACCGGCACGGTAAGCATGTTAGTCGCAGATACCTTGTTCAAGGCCAACAGATTGGAAGACCAAATCTGTCGGAGAAGATGCTCGTATCTGCTTCGGAGAGACTCCTTCACTGATGTTACGTCCTGAATGCGACTTTGAGGCACGCCCACGCATGCATAGGTCTCTCCAGTATTAAGATGTCTAATAACACTTATATCCACAAGCTCAGGGTTCTGGGGTACGCCAGTAATATTTCCTTTCTTCATATTAATTTTGGCACACTTGTCCAAACCAAAGTCCATCCCAATCTCTCCTGTGTAGTTCTTGACGATATTTATAGCAGTTTGAAGTTTGCTTTTACCAGAGGCATAGATCTTCAGGTCATCCATATAGAATACATGTGTGACCTTATGCTCGCGCTGATTAGTGTCGCCGCAGAGGCATCCAGGAGAATTTCGTAGTGCGAAAGATAGAGGCAGAAGTGTGATGCAAAAAAGCAAAGGGCTCATGGTATCACCTTGAAAGACACCCGTCTGGAAGGTGACGTTGTTCGTTGTCACACGATAATTTCTAGATGAGATAGTAAATCTAGTTTTCCAAAGAGGCATCAATCTCTCTATGCATCTCACTATGTGTGGATGTACCTTACAGCTTTCCAACAGACAGATGATAAGTCTATGAGAGGTTGTATCGAAAGCATTCCGGTAGTCAATCCAGGCCATTGACAGGACGCGCTGATGGGCTGCAGCGTCTTCACAGACACACCTGTCAATTAGCAGGTTCTCTCGACAGCCTGCTACACCTTTTTTCGAGCCACGTTGTTCGTACACATATATATATTTATTTATTTATTTATTCAAGTTATTCAAGTTTTTTATCGATTTTTGGAAATTTAGAAAAAATGGATTTTAAAATTCCCGAACAAGATTTTTTGTTCAACTTTTTAATAGACATATTTGGCAGCACAATGCAAAAGGTTCCCTCAAAATCGGTGGAAAGTTCCCGGGTTTACAGGTATAAACCTTACTTGACACAGGCTGACAGCAATCTTATCTTGTTTAACCGGGTGCGCCTCACGTTTTCGGAGTCGGATTAAATGTTCAGTGCAGTTCAAGTTTTGGTGAGAAATTAGAAGCTGCTTTGTAATCATCGAATGTTATTGTTCTTAAAGTAGAACCTTTTACGCCTTCAGCTTTCTTTTTGTCTCCCACTTCATCCAAAACTTTACATGCATATAATTTTGATCGCAAATATATAAATTTAGTTATTATTTTAGCATAAATTTCATTCTTCATCAAAACCAATACTTTCTTGTTTAGAAGATGTATTCCATAAATATTATTTGGTGAATAGTCTGAAATATCACATTTGTGTAAATCTCCTTTAATATAATCGTACAGTTTGACAACTGTAAGTTGATATATTGAACTGTCTGTTTCTGTGTACAATAATTTTTTATTATTACCAAACGTGTTCTGAATATAATTATAATGAAAATCATAAATTATTATTTCTACTTCATCAAGAGCTGTAAGTCTTGTATCAATTGGTTTATTGAAATTAATGTTTGTTTTATTCATTTAAATGATAACCATGCATTCACTGAATATGGTGCTGCTATGAAAATTTGGTCTTGAAATTAAATTTTTGGAGCCTGACCGCCCCTTCCATTCTGTTAAAAGCCATACATCATTGTGCTTTCTAACATTCTCCATAGTTTCACCAAAAACTCAATTATTCATTTATGTATTAAAGCTTTTCTCAAACTCATTTGTTGATGTTTTCCTACAATCTGTATTTAAGTCAATGTAATCTTCTAACCGTGGTTTCTGTTCAAATTTTAATACTTCATGGACTTTAGTCGTCTTCATTCGGAAGTATAAATTTGTTTCAAATTTCTGTAATGAATTATAAATTTTTTTTTCTAAATCTACTTCAAGATTATAACCTTCTGGTGAATCTTCAGGAGTATTGAAAAAGTTTGGTTCATTGTCAAAAGGACCCCGCACAAAAGCAATAGAAAAAATCAGTCAACACCATGTTATCTATATGTTTTTGGGGTCGCTTAATCCGAATCCGGAATCCGTTTGACCCCATCAGGTCAATGTCAAGGTCAGTCCAAGGTCAAATCTACAAAATCAGCTTTCTACTCTGCAAAACCTATCTGTTTATACGTTTTTGGGGTCGCTGAATCCAAATTCGGTGTTCGTTCATACCCATCAGTCACAATGAAGGTCAATCCAAGGTCAAATCTACAGAATTAGTTTTCTACGAAGTAACCATATGTATATTATTATTATTTTTTATTTATTATTTTTATTTTTATTTTATTATTTATTTTTATTATTTATTATTATTATATATTCATATGGCAACGGCCATACCACGCTGGAAACACCAGTTCCCGTTAGATCACTGAAGTTAAGCAGTGTTGGGCGCGGTTAGTACTTGGATGGGTGACCGTCTGATACTACTGCGTTGCTGTTGGCGGCCGTGGGTGTGGTGAGCCCACACTTGTAGTTATTTACTACAAGAAACTATCCACCTAGAAACACTACCCGAATCGGGTAGTGTCACGCTTACCCCTAGAGGCTCGCCGAAAGGGAAATAGCTTAATGGTATAGAACCCAATGTATGGATATCTTCTTGAGGTCACCAAATCCTCTGTCGGTTTTATTTGATTAGGTCGAGGTGTAGGCGGATGTTCCTGGCGCGCTTGTGTGTATATATATATATATATGTATGTGTGTGTATGCGTGTGTGTGTTTGTGTGTACATGTGAATATATATATATATATATATATTTATATATTCACACATGCCAAGAACATCCGCCTATACCTCAACCTCAATCGTGTCCTTGTCGTTCGGACCTTCCGCAATACTTTTTTTTCGTAGTGCAGTGTGGGCTTTGTAATCGCAGATTCCTCGAAAATCGGGAACTTCTAAGACCCATAACTCAAAAAATAATCATAGGATCGACTTGGGCCCATGGAGACTTTTGTTCAGCACGCTGTTTTTAATATGAAAGTACAGTATGTAAGACTCTGGTTCAATCGGATTGAAATCTGATCTCATAAATCTATTATTTGCCTTTGCATATCTATTTGAGCATTAGGAAACCCCACACCAAAACCTTTTACATTAGTAGATATACAGAGCCATAGGACGGCCTCTGATTGGTCGCGAGGTGTGACCTAAAAGGAGGAGTGGGGATAGAGGAGGGACGTGGCCTCTGCTCATTGGTCGATGGGCGTGTCATAATTACAAAATAACGGTCATTAAGGGGGCGTGACCTAATTACAAAATGGTGGTAATTAGTGGGTGTGGCCTAATTACAAAATGGCAGTTATCCTAATTGTATGAATGACTCTGAGTTGGGAAAGGGGAGGGGTCACAAATGATCACATCGAATGGATTATTGCAAGCTGGAAAAGGGGAGGGGGCCTCACCCCCTCCTTGTGAGAACCTGTTATGATTCTTCAATGAACATGTTTCGTCTTGAATAGGGAGGGGGCCCCACCTCATTTCTTATCTATCTAGGTTGAAAAAGGAGTGTTAAAATAACAACAAAGCAACAATTACTCAAAGGTATGTATAATATTTAATTCACTAATTAAAATTTAAAATTATCCTAAACTATTTTAAGTGACAGGTAGTAAATATACACATTTTTTCTAAATTATAATTCCATATCTATTTTTATTCAATTTCCAACAAAATACATTTAATTATGTACATGTAGAAAAAATAAGTTCAACCTCACCAATAATGTATGAAATTAAGATGGTTGTCAGTTCCATAAATATGATTTCAAAATATAATTCGACGAATTGTTTCTCAAGTTTTGTTTGTACCTGACTTTTGAAGTATGCAGATTTAAACTTAATTATCTGACGGATTAATTCCTCATTCGGTGAGTTTATATTTTCCGAGACTAAATAATTGACAATCGTGTCAATTAAAAAATCTTTACATCCTTCTACGTTTTTCAATAATCGCTGAATTCTTCTGAACCTTTCATCGACACACACAATAACATTTTTCAGTCCTTTGAAACTGGACTTCTGAAGAACTATTTCAGGTATAGCTTTTTCTTCTTGACCTCCATCTCACCATGGTGCGCTCCATTGTTAGTCTCGTCATTGCGTTCCTTGCCATCCCTCAGAATTATTGCTTTGTTGCCGTGAGCGGTCGTAAAAACCAGCGTGTATTTGCCCAATTCAATGGTTTGCAGGTATAAAGTGAATCCCCGAAACAGAAGTACGATTCTATTATATCCAAGTGTTGCTGGAGATATGTTAAAGTTTCCGCATCGAAGGTAATTCCGCTACCTGAACTGTTCATAATTTTAATGACCGATTGAAATTTTCTATTCGATTGAACCTCTTGTCCAATTAGAATAGTCTTCGAAAATGAATGATTAAGTCCGTAAACAGTTGGCAGAATCATTTGTTGTGTGGTTCTCTTCGTGAAATTTGTAGACATCGTGACCAATCGTTTAAGAGCAGCCTTAGTGGCTATTTGTTTAAGAGGTGTTGCTTTGGGTTTGATCCTTTTTATTTTTAGTGTTTCGGAAGCAGTTTTATCAGTCTGCGTATCAGGCGAAACTTCGATAGTTTGAGTGGCAATGGACTTTGAAAAATCAAAGACCTGCGACGATTCCACCTCTACTGAATCGATGTTAACTTGCGACATAGTGGCTCGTTCAGATATAAAAACTCAACTGATTCGAATAGTTTCTTGCTTCGATTTATATATGTAAAATGTATGAGGAGTGGGGATGGTATTATTTGGTGGGGAGAACCATATGTGGCGAGTGTGAGAATAAACATTAGGTTACACGTGCAAAGAAAGAATATAAATCGGCTTTTCTTAGAAATTACACAATGGACCAGGTGTTTTATAGAAAGCATACAAAAGAATCCATATGTCATGGAAATTGGACAAAAGAACACACGTCTATCATAAATCATACAAAGTAATCCTAATCTCCACGTAAATTATACAAAAGGACACGTGTGTCCTATAAATTACACAAAAGAATCTATATGTCATGGAAATCACACAAAAGAATGTGTGATTTATGTAAATTACACAAAAGAATC
>CAKNYM010050039.1:15747-35628 GCA_932195095.1 Andricus curvator
AATCACACAAAAGAATGTGTGATTTATGTAAATTACACAAAAGAATCCATATGTCATGTAATTTGTGCAAAAGAACACCTCCATATCGTAAATCAAACAGAGAAAATATGTGTATAGTGTCAACTACACAAAAGAATCGATAAGTCGTGTGATTTACACCATAGACCACCTGCATCTCATAAATCGCAAAAAACAATGTGTATTTTCTGAAAATTAGAAAAAGGAACACGTGTGAGTTTAAAATCATACAAAAGAATTGATATTATGTGATTTACACAAAATAACACCTGCATGTCATAAATCAAGATAAAAGAAATTGTTTTTCTAGGAATTCAACAAAAAACGTCTGTTTCTTGTAACAATTACAAGAATATATCCATTTCCCAAAAAATTATACAAAATTTTGTGAGTTTCAAAATCATAACTTAGATATGTGTCGTACAGTGCAAAGAAGTCAAATAAAAAAGCACATGCTTTCAGAAAACTAACCAATTGTAATGGAAAGTTATAAATTACGCAGATGGTTTTCGAAAAGATCGATGAACTATTGTGAAAGAGATTTCCAAAAAACAAAATGACAAGATATAAGACTTCAGTTTTTACTACCTTACGGCTATTGAAACCAAAAAACCATTGTGGTAAATTCTTCGGAAATTGAAATAATAGAATGTCACCATGAAAAGGTTCTCAAAGAAGAAAAACGGGTTTTCAGTCGAATTGTAAAGGAAGAAGCGGGAGCACCTGCGCTGAACATTTAGCTACATACCAAAAGGTAGACTAAAGCAGTCCAGTTTTTTTATAGTCGTACCGGTTAAAGAACTGAATCCTGTAGAGATCATAAATTAGACCTGGTAGTATTGAAAATTACATACTATTCTATGGTGTGAAAACCCTGTAAAATCAGAACAACTGTTTGAGGAACAGAAACGCATAAATACTTTTCCATGAAAAGCACGACCAACTCGTAAAGGGTGTCGATGCTAAAATTTCAAAAGGTCGGCAGGTACCCCTTACAACAGAGATACAGGAGTACGTCAGGTACTGGTGACTCATTGTCCTAAGAATTCATAGCTCTGTAGTCAATTCCTGAGATGCAGTGGACGAGTTTCCAAAATTATGTAGGAGGTACAACACAAAGCATGTAGGTGGAGGGGTAAATATCAACTGCTCTTATATAGACACCATCTAGCCCTCTCGTCTCAGTTTTGGTTCAAACATCTTGAACTACGTTGATTTTCACAAGTCTCGGAAAAATCTCGTTCGTAAAAACGGTTCTTGTAGAAGAAATCATGCGCACTCTAATCGAGATTAGTGGTCGATTGACGAAGGAAGAGTGCACGTGGCATATGCAGAATATTCTGCATACATATGTGTCATACCGAGGAGATATTTCGTATATCTCAATTGATAGCTTCTAGCAATTCGTTAAGGCTCGCGTATCACAATTATGTACAAAAAAGGGGACAATTTGCGAACATGATTTACCAAAATTTTAGTAAGTGCTTTTATCATTAGATATTGCGCGTGTGAACTATGGGTGTTTGTTTGTGTGTGCCTCTGTGTGTGTATGTGTATACTGATTATTCACAATATTACGTGAATTTGATATAATTTCTTGTTTTAATTATAGTGTTCAACGAAGTAATGGCGATGCCCATTCATTACCCTCAAAACGAGGTCCCACCTGTAGCAACCCATCAGGACTACTCTCCTGACCTCAGTGATGATAATTATGACGCTGAGGTAGTCCCTGTGAATGCTGATATGACAGAGGAGGCGAATGTGGAAGAGGGAGAGATTATGTACGAGGGGGAGGTGTTTCATGATGAGAACGACGACGATGATGAGGATGAAGATGAAAATCAAGGAAGGGACTACCCGCGTGAGGTTCACGATGATGTCTGGGACGACGCTCCATCGATGTTAGGGGATGACTTTTGGAAACCCACAAATTAACGATCTGGTGAGTTTTTTTTCACTCAATTTTCATCATTTGTGACGTTTTGATTAGGATTTAAACAATATATGAACAATTATATCGTCAAAAAAGTTATAATCTTTATACTCTTTCAATATAATAAAAGTGACCGAATAACTTTTTGTTATATTCAATATGAAAAAAAATATTTTGTTCGATCAACGAAAAAATGAAAAAATTTGAAATCTTTTAAAAGTTTTCGAAATCATTTGGAACTTTTTGAAACATATCAAATTTTTGAAATAATAAATAATCTTAATGTAATCATTCAAATATTTTGAAATTTCTTTGATTTTTTTCTAACTTGAAAAATGTTAGTGAAATCTTTAAAATATTTTGAAAAATCTTTATCGAAATCTTTGAAACCTGTGAAATATTTAAAAATCTTCCAAAACATCGAAATCTTTTCAAATCTCAAAAATATTTGTGAAATCTTGAAAATCTTTATAAAATCATTGAAATGTTTTAAAATCTTTGAAACCTTTGAAATCTTGTTGAAAAATATTTATTTTCTTTCAATGTTGAAAATTATTTGCCTAAATGAAATTATTGAAACATTACGAAATTTTTGTGATTTTTTCTATCTTGAAAAATCTGCTCAAATCTTTGAAATATTTTAAAAAATCATCATTGAAATATTTCAAATTTTTTTAATCTTTGAAATGTCTGAGAAATCTTGAAAACTTTTAGAAATATCGGAAAATCATTGAAATCTGCCAAACCACCAGAATCACTTAAAATATTTAAAATATTTTTGAAATCTTCAAAATCTTTATAAGACCAATGAAATATTTTGAAATCTTTGTGATTGTTTTGTAAATCTTGAAAAATCTTTAAAATATCTTAAAATCTTTGAAACCTTCGGAATATTTTGAAAAATATTTATTCTCTTTCAATGTTTGAAATTAACTGAATAAATGAAGTGATTCTGATATGATTGAAGAAATTTGAAATTTTTTCGAATTTTTTGAAAGATTAAAAAATTTTGTAAGTATTAAAAATCTTTATGAAATCATTGAAATATGTTGAAATCTTTCTAATTTGTTTTATCTTGAAAAATCTGTTCCGAATTTTTTTAATATTCAAAACAAAAATATAGAAATCTTTGAAATGTGTTGAAAAAATTTTTCAACAAAATTAACTTTTAAAATATATACAATAGTATAAATTGTGAATCTAATTAAAAAATGTGATAAAATTCTCAAAATATGGTTAGACTTTTCTGAAAAAACTATCAAAAGTGTTTTCAAAATTTTTAGAAATACTTTTTACTTGTTTGCATTAACTTTTTTCTAAATCTTTCTGAATCTTTTTTTTCACCACCTTTTTTCCTTTAAATTTTATTTTCAGCATTAGTTTGTTCAATAGTGCAGAATATTTTCGATATATTTTTTATAAATTTCAAAAATACGCGAAAGATGTACACAAACTTTTTCTAACAAATATAAAAGAATTAAATTGGGAAGATTGAAAATGGTTACAAATTTTTTACGTAATTTTCGAGCTATTATTTCTTCAAATTTTTTGTTCTATTCTATCCTGGTTGAGAGATTTGATTTACTAAATGAAATTTCCATTTCTCAGATAATGAAAATCTCATCATATTGGCAGAGGCAGCAGCCGGTCTGTGAAACCATTCCGAAAGAGAGGAGGAGCAGGAGGTGGAGGAGGAGGAGGAAGAGGTGCAGGAGGTGGAGGAGGAGGAAGACGATGCAGCAACTTTGCAGGTTGGTGGTGGAGGTAGCCAACGCCAAAACCAGCAACAACACCAATAACAACAGCAACAACAACACCAGTACCAGGACCGACAGCAACAACAACCAGGTGAGGGGGAGAATTATTATGAAATAGAGTATGAGCGATCAAGGTTTTATCCGAAATTTAACTTTAACGGGATCGATATTAAAGTTCATATCACTCCACTGGAAAATAATAGGGCGTTTGAGGTCGTAGCGTATTGCGAGAAGGCTGTTAGGGCATTATATATTTACCTGATGAGTAAAGTATCGAGTAGTGACAGGGTCGGAATTAATTTCAATTCGGATTTTTTCAAAAAAGGGGGTGGGTTTTTGTCATTTAGAATGGCTCATGATCATTCATTTGATGAATTTTGGAGAATTTGGTTTAGTGTATACAAAGTAACGAGGACTTTGTCATTGACCAATCGTTTATCATCAACTTCGATTGGGTTAAGGGTGAGAGGGGTGCTGGTAGAAAAAACATTCCTCTAACACATAGTGATGTTAGCAAGCGTTCGCTTCTAACAAGTGTTAAGAGGGATAATCTATGTCTACCTCGCTCTATCGTAGTCTCGCGTATTCACGCCGAACGAGGTACAATTCGCTCTGGTGCACTAGCCCGTCGCTATAAGCAGGTTAGAAAGAGCAATAGTACCTTACAGACTACGCTAGCCAATCAACTCGTGCGCAATATAGATATAACAATCGCCGAAAACGGTTGTGGGATCGACGAAGTTCATAAATTCCAATTGTATCTTGTCCCTGACAGGATTGCAATTATTATTTATGAATTTTTCACCTTTGGAAAGGGTGTTAAATCACCCCTTTACAGCGGGACTGATTTAATTACCCAAACAGGGGAAAAGGCCTCACATAATTTGAATATAATGTTGGATAATAACCATTTTCATCCAATTTTAAATTTAACGGCAGCAGCAAGTAGCCAGGGTTTTTGCATTCCATGCAATACAAGTTATCTCAACCCTGTTGGGCATAGATGATCAAATAAATGTGCTGCTTGCCTGTCCAAGACCCCTTGTTTAACGAATGCCGAAAATCCGTACATTATTACAATCAAATGTAATAGCTGTAATGGAGAATTTCACGGACAGGCACGTTTTGACAATCATGTCAAGGCAAAATCTTTTTCCGTTAAAACGTCCGTTTGAAATGCTTTACGCATTTGCACTGTTTGCACGCGTTTTATCAATTCATGGGTGGAAAGAAACCATGAGTGCGGAAAAAGATATTGCTCTAGCTGCAAATGTACTCATGATACGGATCATCAATGCTTTATTTCACCCATTTTGGACAAAGCCGTACAAAATAAACAACTAATAAGTTTTGTTTTTTACGACTTTTAAACACAGCAGTGTGAAAAAATGCCTGGTGACCCCGATAAAAATATTCACGTACCAAACCTCTGTGTCCCACAGAGAGTTTGCACAGACTGCATAACTAACAAGAATATGAAGGAGATTTGCCAACATTGTGGCTTTCGAGAACATATTTTTGAAGGTACAAATGCAGTTGAACAGTTTGTTGAATTAGTCACCAGGCAGCAAAATAAATTTAGCGAAGTCATTCGCATTGCGCATAATGCGAAAGCATTTGACGCGCAATTTATTTTGAAATATATCGTTAAAAAAAAAGGCACGCGAATCAAACCCAATATAATAACTAACGGGACCAACATAATAACAATGAAACTAGGTCGGGTAAAATTTATAGATAATTTAAACTATCTACATATGCCCTTAAGCAAACTTTCCTCACCTTTTCAACACGCCTCACCACATAACCTACAAGAGTCCTCTACCGGCTGCAGAGTTTTATTCTCCAGACACTATGTCTGTATAGGCGAGAAAAGATTTTTTCGAGTGGTACGAAAATCTCGAAAAAGACACGGGATACTTATTCGACTTTCACAATGAACTGGTTGAATACTGTATTAACGGTGTGGCTATCCTACGTGCTGCATGCATTGCATTTAGAGATATTTTTCTAAAATGTGCTAATTTATGCCCCTTTTCGGAGAGTGTCACGATAGCCTCGGCATTCTCGCGTGTGTTTCGGAAAAACTTTCTGGCACCAGAAACAATTGGCATTGTACCTCCTGGTGGCTACAGGCGCGCTAATAATCAGTAGAGTATAACCATTGAGTGGCTACTATGGTGCGAGAAAAAACTCGGAAAGGAGATTAGACACGCAGGTAGATCCCGCGAATATCGAACACCTGAGGGAATCACTGTAGACGGTTATTACGAAGACCAGGGGAATAAATATATTTTACAATTTCACGGGTGTTTCTGGCATGGGTGTACGGATTGTCGGAAAATTAACCGCGACACCCACCTAAACAATGGGGATTCGCTAGACGAGCGTTTTGAACATACCCGTGCTCAACGCGAAAAGTTACGAAAAGCCGGATACATTATCACAGAAATGTGGGAATGTAAATTCAAAGCAATGAAAGAAAATTCCCCTGAAATTATAAATTTTCTTAAAGATCATCCACTATTATTGTATGACGCTCTAAACGCGCGAGATGCATTTTATGGTGATCGTACGGGAAATACGACGTGTTTTTATGAGATTAAATTTGGTGAGACAATACATTATATACATATATGTTCTCTCTATCCTTTCATATCAAAATACGGAAAATTTCCCGTGGGACACCCAAGCGTACTTATGGGTGATGGGTGTAAAACTTTAACTGGTGATGCTTTAGAAAATTTAAATAATTTGGAAGGACTAGTGAAATGTAGTGTATTGCCGCCTCAAAATCTCTATCACCCAGTTCTCCCTCTCAAAGTACATCACAGACTCATGTTTCCATTTTGCAACGCTTGTTGTGTAAATCTCCAACAGGAAGAGTGTCAACATGAGCCTGGTATGCGCGAAATTGAGGGAGTATGGGTGTCAGATGAATTGAAAAAAGCAGTTGAAATGGGGTATAAAATAAAATCTATTTATGAAATATGGCAATACCAAATAGTTCAGTACGATCCCAAGACACAGGAAGGCGGTTTGTTTGCTAATTATATGAATAGATTTTTGAAGATCAAACAAGAGTCTTCAGGTTGGCCAATCGAGTGTCATGACGAGGGTGGTAAACTAGCGTATCTAAATGAACACTCGACAATCGAGGGTGTTGATTTAGATCGCTATAAGATTACTAAAAATCCGGGTCTTCGCTTAGTTGCTAAACTGTGTCTAAATTCTTTTTGGAGGAAATTTGGACAACGGGAAAATGTAATGAAAATCCCGTTATATAGAATCGTTAAAAGACCTTTCACTGCTTTTTGTTAATCCCGAAATAGAGGTATTTGACATAACACCTGTCAATGACGACATGCTCTGTACCTCGTATAAATATCTGGCCGAAGCTTGTAAACCCTCATCTAATAAAAATGTAGTGATCGCCGCCTACACTACAGCCCATGCTCGTCTAGTACTGTATGAGTACCTGTCTCAGCTGGGACGCAGGGTACTGTATTATGATACTGACTCGTGCATTTATGTACGAAAAAACGAACCTGGTGAGTATAATCCTCCTCTTGGTCGCCTTTTGGGTCAAATAACTGACGAGCTCGAGGGTGAATACGGTGAGGGGAGTTATATAAAGACTTTTGTTTCTGGAGGTCCCAAGTTTTACGCTTATCAAGTGGTTTCAGGAAGTGGAACAATTCATACTAAATGCAAGGTAAAGGGGATTACATTGAATTATAAAAACTAACAACTGATTAACTTTAATACAATCCGCGAAATGATTGTGGATAGGCCTGTCGAATCGATTAAATTAAATTTTAGAATGATCAGACGCACCGCATTTCACTACGTCCTCGCCGTTGACGAAACTAAAACAGGCAAACCTGTTTGTAATAAAAGGCGTTTTTTAGAAAATTATGACTCGATCCCGTACGGTTATAAGGATCCCTTTTAATCCTCAAGAAATACTCTGACTATCTTCCTCTCTCTCACCAGGACATGTATGCATGTTTTGCATGATTGGAAATAGGTTAGTATAGTTTTCGTAATATGTACGTATACTTTCGTGTATGCACGAAAGGAAGTAGAGGTGATAAATATGAATATTTCCATTCCGAGAAACGTTAAAACATCATCTTTAGTGAGTATCAATATTTTTGTCATGTTTCAAAAAGAATAAGCACTGTTCAAACAAATATTCAATACTTTTCTTATTTATTTTTCCAGGTCACGAAGAATATGATGGAGACGACATCGTTTTCGAGATCGTCAGACCACCAGTCGACGACGATGATGATGATGACAGTACTCTGGAACCGGGTGAGATTCCCAGAAACCAGAGCTTCGTACGGATCTCCGAGGAAGCTCTGCGTAAACTCAACGAGGCGAGAGAGGAAGCTGATGCAGCTGCCGTCAATGCCTCTTCAAGGAAACGTACGAATTCACGATCATCATCATCGCCAGTCGTGATAGATTTCACGGATGAGGTCGATGCTAATGATGATGATGATGATGATGACGACATCGTCATAATAGACGAAGAATCAGATGAACCGCCGAGCAAGAAGGGGAGGAGTTAATTGTAAAAAAAATGATATTTTTCAAAACATTAAAAAAAATTAATGTTGATATAAATTTTTGTAAAATTCCATAAATAGTTTTATGTATATAATTAAAAAAAAATTATTATAGTTTTATGAATATATTTAAGCATACATTTCTTTTTTTCTTTTTAACCGTACCATTCTATGTAAACACATTTCATGGTTTTATTTAAAACAAAAATTTGAATGAAAAAAAAAGGTTCAAACGGATTCCCTTATGTAATTTAATATCACACAATTACAAAATTATCTAGTTTTCACACCACAGATCCCAGAGTCAACACTAAGTTGATTACAACATCTTTTTGAAAATTTTAAAAACTGTGAACCGTGATGGGGATAGGGGGCGGCGGCGAGACGGCGGCCATGTCTCGTAATAAGCTCATATGAGACATGGGCAGGCGCGGCGTCCAGGGTATTAGCTCATTTTCTGGATGCCAGAGACGCGCGGCGGTGCAAGCTAGTACTGTGAGAACTGAGCTAATATTACCATGGCAATAGCTGATTAATGCGCCTGCGGCAACCAGGCTTATAAACTTATTGGCCTGGTTGCGTTGCGCACTATAATTTTTTAGCTACATTCGTTTTCCAGTTTTTTGCAATATTAGTTAGACTGACTGTATGCGTGTGTGTGAGAGGCTGGGGAAATATATCAAAGAAGGTGATCCTTAGATGTATGGTTTTATTTGTAAAATGGTTCCAAGATGGAAGCACCCTTTCACATCAATGATTTGCGGTCCTACAGGATGTGGCAAGACATTCTTTGTGAAAACATTTATTCGTCACATTGGCCAAATGTGTGATGCAGTTTTCGAACGAATAATTTTCGATTATTCCGAATGGCAGCCATCTCATCTTGAATATGGAAAAAATATTGAATTGCGTGAAGGCTTGCCTCAATCATCGCATTATTCCAATGATAATCGGGTGAAATTAATCATTATTGACGATTTGATGCGCGAGTCTTCAAATAATACAATAGTCGATCTTTTTACCAAGGGTAGTCATCGTGAAAACTTGAGTGTAATTTTTATTTCACAGAATCTGTTTCATCAGGGCCACGGTCAACGTGATATATCGCTAAACGCAAATTATATTGTTGTTTTTAAAAATCCCCGTGATCGTGCACAAATTCAACATATGGCACGGCAAGTATTCCCTGAAAACCCACGATTTGTCCAAGAAGCCTACCACGATGCCACTTCGCAGCCACATGGCTATCGTCTCTTTGATTTAAAACAATCAACTCCTGATAATTGTCGCTTTAGAATGGCAATATTTCCCACCGATCCGTTTCACTACGTCTACGTTCCTGCGAAGGGTATAAAACCCCGAAACAGTGATACTTCTGTTCCAGTCGTGCACCTGTGATGAAGTCGAAAACACATAAACGTCCAATTGGTGTGAAAAACGCCGCAGCGTTGCGCGCTTTATACCATCTAAACACCAATCAAAGTCGTGTAGTATTCAAGACTGTTGATCCAAAACTTCCTAAATGTATTTGTGAGTGCGCGTGAAACATTTTACACGGAAATTAGCCACACCGCGCGGTACGTTGAAAAGTAACAAAAGTTTTATCGTACAAAAAGGTGGGTTTTTACCACTTTTTATAGCACCCATTATCGGTTCACTTCTTTCAAATCTTTTCTCAACAAGATCCTCGTAAACAACTACATGGAGCACGCCCGAAAAATGGTACTCGTGCCTAGTGATCGCCTGTCACAACTCCAACAACATAACTCAATCGATCAACATTTTTCACAACAACAACAGCAAAATGATGCACAAAATATAAATTTTCCTCTTTCAACCACCCAAACTCCTGGTAATGCTCTTAGTAGATTGGATATGGAAATGAGTCAAATTTTAAACTCACAGTCGGTGAAAGATGATCGTGAAAAATGGAAAATGTACCAACAAGTTCTGCAAAAATTTATTTTCTTCACTGAGGAATAGCGAAAATCAGCGCCAACAAACAAGCAAGTACCAAGAGATAAGACAAATGGTACGGAGGAGGAGAAGAGTTACAAAAATCGGATGTAAAAGATGGAATATATTGGGATAGAAAAGGTACAGTCTTTATCGATGGACGTCAAGTAGAAAATTCAAGCATTATTGATCTCATGAATGACGTATTACGACATAGAAAAAGAGTAGTCGTTTCTGGAAGGCTGCAGTTTGCTAATTTCCTTAGCGAAATATCCATGCCACGAGAGCTTGTGGGAAATAGTCAATACTGGAAAAGTACACGGCTTTTGAACATTTCACCAAATAAAACGTCAACTCCACTTAAAAGAAACAATACAAATAATAAATCACAAAGCGAATCTTTAAATCTTTACAGATCTGCGCTTTCAGCCGAGAACGAAGACGACGACGACGGTGAACAGTGGGGAGGAAACTGTGCTGGTAACGCTACATTACAAAATAATAAAACACCTGAAAAAAATCTTGGATATCTGTTCGTCTACAAAAATGAAAATATTGGAGGATTTATACTATGATCCACAACATCAGGCGTCATACGGAGGCATCGAAAAACTTGTACGCGCTACAAAGAACAAGTTATCACGTAAAGAGGTTTTAAATTGGTTAAAAAGTCAAGATAGTTTTAATTTTCATCGGCCAGTCAGAAAACGTTTCAGAAGAGCACACTATAACATTGATAATGTGGATGATTTGTGGGAGGCAGATTTGGCGAACTTACAGTCTTTAAAAACATACACACAGAGGTAAAAATGCATTCACTCGTATTCTGGAGAAGAGTAATAACCGTATACCGATTTGCCTGCAAACTGACAAAGGAAAAGAATTTGTCGGAGTGAGCTTTCAGAAATTTCTTCAAGATCATGAAATAAAGTTTAGAGTTGCACTCGATCCTACTGTCAAAGCCGCAGTTGTCGAGCATTTTAATCGCACTCTCAAAGAGCGTATGTGGCGATACTTTACTCACCGAAACATCCACAGATGTATTGATATCCTTCAATTACTTGTAACAGCATACAATAATACACGTCATTCTGGTATTGGTATGCCACCATCTGATGTTACCTTAGAAAATGCATCCATTGCACGAAAAAATTTACAACGACGTTATTTCAACAAGGATAAGAAGAAAAACCCTAAATATAAGGTTGGTGCTGTTGTACGCATCAGTCGTGCGCGTGACACCTTCGAGAAAGGATATGAATCTGCATGGAGTGAGGAATTGTTTGTTATTAAACGGGTTATAACGTGGAGAACATATTCGCCTGTTGTGTATGAGTTGAAGGATTTGACTGGTGAAGTCATTGATGGACTTTTTTATGAACAAGAATTAGCAGATGTCAAGAATAAAAATGTGCACAAGGACGAGTTTATTGTCGAAAAGTAATTAAAACACGTAGGAAAGGTTCTAAAAAACAATTTTTGGTCAAGTGGGCCAGATATCCTGACAAAATTTAATTCTTGGATACCTGCTTCTGAAATAAAACGTCTGAAATGAATAAAGATCAGTTTTATCTCATTCTACCTAGTGATAGTAGTATGCAGTATTATCCCGACAATACAATAACGCATTTCACAACAAAATTGCCTTAAGAAATTCGTTTACAAGGGCGTTGGGCAGTTGCTCTTACAGAGATTCAATTTTCACGCTCATTTCTTAATGTACGGCCCTGGGAAAGTGTATTAGAAAATCGGCTTGTTCTCATGTTCAACGACGAAGCAGATCCAGAATTTCCCGAGCAAAAGTATGATTTCTTTGATAAACAAGGTGATGATCAGCTCAATGGTGAAGATATCTTGGAAATATTTAAATTACCGAGAATATATTATCTTCAAGGTGGGTTACCTAAAAATTGTTATAAAACAGAAACAAAAATACAAGAAATTCTCACTGGTACGTGCTTAAAACCAATAGTAGCATTTTTTCCGTCAGGTGTCTATGAGTCTGTGAATGACTTAGTGCGAGCAATTAATAATACACCAGAAGTCAGCGAACACGTCCGTTTAAAACATGACCAGCTGAACAATAAGAACGTAACAGTGAAAAAATTTGTAACGATGCCTGTCAACGAGTTGGTAGCCATTTTCTTGTAATCAGCGAGAAAATCTCGCGGATTCTCGGCTTTGCACCTGAAACGCTATTACCGACAGATTCTTACATGGCTTGTCAACCAGCGAGTCTCAGAAATGGATTACCTGAAAAACTTTTTGTCTATTGCGATGTTTGTGAACCACGCATCGTTGGAGATGTAAAATCACCACTTTTGAGAGTTGTGTCTGTTGATTCGAAAAAATATACATTTGGCTCCACACAGGTGTCGTCGTTTTTAGCTCCTCATTACATACCTCTACTACATACAGGCTTTCGGACCATCGAAATAGATATAAGGGACCATCTTGGACTTCCGATACCATTTGAGATTGGATCGTTGACAGTGATACTTCATTTTAAACGAATAGACTAGTTGCGATGTATTTTTCATCAAACCAAAAATGACTCTATACGACGATTATTACGCGAATCAAGTTGGTGGAGGAGGACTTTCAAAAATTTATATTGGATCTCCCTACCAAAGGGGACACCGAATTGGCAGTTTTCTCGGTGGACTCTTTCGTCTTGTTCTGCCGTTTTTGACTCGTGGTGCACGCGTAGTCAGTAAAGAAGCGCTACGCACGGGTATGAATGTCATTGACGACTTGGAACACAATATTCCACTAAAAAGTGCCGTGAAAACACGTCTCGGAGAATCTGGACAGAATTTAAAGAAACGTGCTATGGAGAATGTACAAAACCTTATGAGAGGTTCAGGGTATAAATCGCTGCTCAAGAGGCAGAGACTTCAGTCAATCGGTGAACTCGGTGCATCGCGTATCGTGGGTAAAGTTGACAGCAATTCAACAAAGAAGAAGAAGAGGAACACAAAGAAAGTAAAGAGATTGTCAAAAGGCAAAAGGAAGAAGAAGACGAAAGGAAAGAAGATTAAACGTAAAACGTCTAAGTAAATAATAATAATTTACGAAAAATGTCTTTCTGACACTCACACTCGTGTGAATGCCTGAGATCAGAGCTTGATCTATTTTCTCTAACACCAACTCAAACGTCGATAGAAGGTTCTCAGTGGGTTCACTAGAAACCTATTTCATCACTCACTGACGATTTACCCATAGAATTTGTCGTTCCCGGCAACGGAGATGAGTACATTGATTTACCACATACCATGCTGAATCTCAAGATAGCATTACATGCACCAGAAAAAACAAAGGAAAATCAAGCTTCTATTGCACAAATAGCTTCTGTTAATAATATATTATACTCAATGTTTAATCAGGTGGATGTATACTTTAATTAGAAACTAGTATCACCACCAAATAATGCTTATGCTTACAGAGCATACATTGAAACATTACTCAACTATGGGCCAGCTGCGAAATCAAGTCATCTTACAGCGTGTTTGTGGGTAAATGATAGCCCCGGGCAGATGGAAGGTATTGCTGAGGAAAATAAGGCGCTTAAGCTCCGTCACGCATATTTTGGTGCTGGAAAAAAAATTGACTTGATTGTTCATATACACTGTGATGTTTTTAATCAGGATAAATTTCTGTTGAACGGTGTAGAGCTTCGCCTTCGTCTCGTACGTTCTAAAGATGCTTTCTGCCTCATGGATCCTACAGATCAGGCATCCATCCATATTGAAGAAGCCACTCTTTTAGTTCGTCGAGCATAAATTAGTCCTGGTATTTTACTTGCTCACGCAAAAGCACTAGCTCAAGGGACAGCCAAATATCCTATTACTAGGGTAGAAGTGAAAGAACTTCCCATTCATGCTGGTATACAGAGCGAGACTCTTGATAATGTAGTGCTTGGACAACTACCCAAAAGAATAATCATTGGATTTGTCGACAATGCTGCATACAACGGAAACTCCACGAAGAACCCGTTTAATTTTCAAAATTATAAAATAAACCACTTTTCACTATATGTGGACGGCATGCAGATCCCATGGAAACCCATTCAACCAGATTTTACAAAAAATAATCTTTACGTTGAGGCATACCACTCATTGTTCACGGGATGTGGTATTCATTTCCTCAATGAAGGAAATAATATATATCGTGATGATTATGCACACGGATTCTGTCTTTTTGCATTTGATCTTACACCAGATTTGTCAGCACACTGCTACTCACATTGGAATCTTGTAAAGCATGGGTCTTTAAGAATTGAGATTCGTCTAGAGGAAGCACTTGCACACACTATCAATTGTCTAGTTTATGCCGAGTACGACAATGTCTTGGAAATCGACGGTGCAAGGCAAGTTATTGCAGACTATAGCAATTGATTTGACGTAACAAAGGATTCGACCAGTTCGAACATGTATTGAATCCAGTTTTGTGACAAATGACGCGTTTCTGAACCGGTTTGAGCATGTCAACACATGACACTACACGCCCACGCGCACATCTGCCAACCGTCCCCATTTATACAAAAGACGCACGCCTGAGCTGGTTTAATCAGGTCGAAACATGAAAAATACATACCCTCAAACACACACCTCCCAGCACTGGTAAAGAACACTTGCAACGTCTTACATCGTTCTACTCATATAGTTTTTCGTCGCAGTCCTCGTCCTCGTTGTGAAATCTGCAATATGGTTGACTATGTAATCGAAATTCAAGGCTTTCGGGATCTTGATGACAATTTTCTACCAAAGGAGGTAGCCATCGTCACACTGGATCACAAGTTTGTCGCTCACTGGATCGCAGCACCACCTCAGCCCGTTTGCGAACTTTCTACCTGTGTAAAACAACAAAACAATTGGCTCTCAAGATTCTATCATGGGATCGAGTAGTTCGAAGAAGACATTTCCATGATGTTTCTCTACTCCAATCTCCGAGATGTAGCTAAATCTGCAGCAACAATTTACACACGTGGGCGTGAAAAAGCGAAACGACTACAAAAAATAATGAGGAGGCAAATTATTAACCTGGAAGAACTGACATGTCCTACATTCAAACAACTACCAGACAAACGAGAATATTGTTTTCATCATGGAATCAAAAAGGGGGAGGATTATGCCTGTGCTCTCAATAATGCTATGAGAATCAAACGGTGGCTCGGCAAACAACGACAGGAGCAGGTACGATTATTAAACGACAACAACAACAAAAGAACTACCAAACCATCTAAAAAAACCATTGCTGTAAAATAACACATCGAGGACGAGGACTGCTATCGACGGAGAAGATAAAAAACCAGTGTCTCCTACATTTGCATCCAATTCGGCATCACACGCATACGAAGACGTATGGACGGACAATGAACAGCCTACAAATTCTGCAAGTGCTTCAACTGACGGGGGCCCACACAATCGGTGTGTACCCGGCTGATCAAATACCGAAAACTTGGACACGTCCTGCTGCTATCGTTATGAACACAGATGACCACACAAAGCCTGGTTCGCATTGGGTCGCCATCTTCGTCGGCAGCTCAGGCAGAGGAATATACTAATTCGCCAGTTACGGTTTACCGCCTCTTATTCCTCAACATCTTCATCGTTTACGAGGAAACTGTACCCTCTTCAGGTGGAACACGAAACTACTCCAGAGTGACTCTTCGACTAAACATAAACTGACTTGTAAAAAAAATGTATCAGGAAGTGAAAATGGTGGCAGAGGCGGTAGTCACTATGCATGCTCACTGCATAGCTGCAATCGTCTCGAATCTAGTGTACAGGCATGTTCTTCGAAACTTGCTACTTTGTATCTATTTTAATCAATGTTGGTTTTATCACATATAAGGTATAATTATTATATAACATTTGCTTCATCGATTTTATCTCTTTGCTCTTTTATCCAAAAGAATATTGCGCCTACTCTCCTTGGCTAAGAGAGTATATTCTTTTGCATTTATTGTGTGTTTATAATGCTATGTAAACATTATTTTAAGTATTCGTCTCCCTCGTAGGCTAAGAGTTTTTTGTGGAATACATACATGTTTTAGATTTTCCTCTGCGTCTAAGACCTTTTCTACTATCTACGTTGGTACCCCTGTATTACTTATTTTTGTGTTGCTTCATTCGCATATATGTCTGTCTTGTCTCGAGTCATGTACATATTATTGTATCTCTATTTTAATCTTATATAATTTACAATACATGTGTGTTCTTTAGATCTAGATTTTTTTTGAAAAAAAATAAATAAATGGTGAAAAATTGAAATAAATTTTAATTTCAACAACCCTTTTCCAACCTGAATAGAATGTAAGATTAGGGTAATTAATCTGCGATGTAATTACTTCCGCCTTTACCAACTCGATGACGTACTACCTCTACTCTTGGACTAAAAGGGAGGGGGCAAGACCCCTCCACTTTTCGAGGCTAAACATCGCAGGTTCGCACAGGAAGGGGGTGGGCCCCCTCCCCTTTTGGGAGGGGGCCTAAACCTATCCTATATACCTGTGGTTCTAACAATACTTAAGTTAATCTCAATTTTACTTGTCTTATTCAATTAGCATCAGTTGTAACGAATTTTTTAATTTGCAACTAATTAATCCCCATTAATCCCCCCATTTTGTAATCCCTCCCCTTCTCCAGCTTCGATACATTCATTCGATGGGAGGGGGTGGGGCCCCTCCCCTTAGGGGGTGGGGCCCCTCCCCTTTTCCAGCTGAGAATCATCCATTCGATGGGATCATGTGTGACCCCTCCCCTTTTCCAACTCAGAATAACTCATTCGATCAGTCAGGATAACCGCCATTTTGTAATTAGGCCACGACCATATACCAATGGGGAGAGGCCACACCCTCCTCTACCCCCACCCCTCCTTTTACGCCACGCCTCTCGGCCAATCAGAGGCCGTGCTATGGCTCTGTATATCTACTTACATTGAATAAAAACATTTCAACATCTGTAAATAAATTGAGTTCAATTCCTGTATGTTTTAACATTGCATCAAAAGCAAGTCCCGGTGCTGTTGTAGTGTAGCGGATCTAAATTGTATATTGAAAAACAAGGTTTTCAAACATTTTGAAAAATGCCTGCTAGAAGTTAGACATCAGTTCTTAAATAAAGACCAGAGTATTCACGCATAGTTTCCAAGCTAAATGTTTCTCAAACTTTACACGCATGCTGATAATCTTTTTCTGACATATTTCATTCGTTTAAGCAATTGTTTTTCCTGCATGTTTTCTCAGCTATTGATAAAATTATATGAAAAGACTCCTTTCTTGTAATATTCTTTTCACCGTTATTTGAATTTGATGCTTACTTTTCAAGACACCTAGGCATAAATCTAAAAGTTTAATAAATTTATGTTTTACATTTGTGCCTTCCACTTATTTTGTAAAAGATATATATTTCTTTGTTTATAGGCAATAATTAAATGCCACCTTCAAGACTTGTAGTTATATCTGATCAAAAAGTAGGTATTGATAAGTTATGAAAAATTACAGGAATCACATGCGAGTCTTTATAGTTAATATTACAAGATTGATAACTCACACTGTAATATTTTCCTGTAAAATGATCATGATCTCGGCGTTTAATATCCTCATTTTTTCAAAGGCTTTTTACAAATGTAACAATTGTTTGCTTTCTGACATTTTTTCCTTTGTTCTGAAATCAATGTTTCCATTGGGATAATATTTTTTAGACATTAATCTACTTTTCCAGATAAGTGATTTAATTCATTCATGAACTAATTAATTCATTCTTTTTGTCACTAAATTTTAATCTCAGATAAACAGTCATTAAAACCACACTGTATATATAAAACGTTACAGTTGTCGGGACATGTTGTTGGTAACTGGTTTCATTTGCATATGTTTTTAGTAAACATTCTATATTACTCTGAACTCAATATGAGAAGTCTACTTTATACCTATGATTTTTAAATTTTAATATTTTATCCCTGTCTTCTGGTATTATAAGCCTGCTTCCCCTATTGGAAGTAAACGGATTGAAACCTTATCCGTTTTAATTCGTCATCTATCCATAAGTATCCGTTTGAATACTTTTTTTGGACTCTTCAATCCGTTTGTATCCGTGGAATATCCATATATCCGTTTGAATAATAATCTTATCTGGTTTACCTATCCATTTTAATCCTTCTGTATCTGTTTTTGTGTCTTATTATCCGTTTTCATACTTATACGTTTTAATCTTTCATTTTTTATCCGTGACTCAACCCTTATCTACCCGCCAACTAATTAGATTTGATCTCGCCACCTGTCACGGATTAAAAGTTTTTCCTTACAATAAATGCTTATCCTCTTTAATGCTTTCTCTAAAAAATGTATTCTCTTACCGCTTTATTTCACGAATCTCTATCCGCGACCCTATCCTCGTCTATCCGAGACCTATTTTGACATTCCTTAATATCTATCACGGATAGGATACTCATCCGTGCCAATCATTACATATCCTCTTTAATCCGTTCGCCACAAAACATATGGTTTATCCGTCCAATCCATAATTTCCTATCCGTCACCCTACCCTTTTCTGTTTGCCACCTGCTTTGACATTCCTTGTTAACTATCACGGATAGAATACTTATCCATGCCAATCATTACTTATCCTCTTTGGCCCTTTCTCCATAGAAAAAATTGGTTATCCGTTCTAATCCATAATTTTCTATCCGTCATTCTACCCTTGTATATCCGCGACCTGCTTTGATTTTTCTTGTTATGTTACACGGATAAAATCTTAATTCATGCCAATCATAACTTATTCTCTTTAATCCGTTCTGCACAATAAAAATTAGAAAAATTATGGGTTCAAACGTATAGGCAATATATTTATATTTCCTATCCGCTTCAATCCATAATTTTCTATCCGCCAACCTATCCTTTTCTATCGGTGACCTACTTAGACTTTCCTTGTTATCAAGCACGGATACGATACTTATTCATGCCAGTCAATAATTATCCTCATGCATCTTTTCTCCACAGAAAGAATTGGCTATCCGTTATAATCCATAATTTCTATCCGTCAGCCTATGCTTATCTATCCGCGACCTACTTGACTTTTCTCATTATGCAAACGGATAAAATCTTAATCCGTGCCAATCATGACTTATTCTCTTTAATCCGTCCACCGCAAAATATATTTCCTATCCGTTCGAATCCATAATTTTCTATCCGTCACCTTATCCTTTTATATCCGCGATCTACTTTGACATTCCACGTTAATTATCACGGATAGAATACTTATCCATGCCAGCCAATATTTATACTCGTGAATCTTTTCTCCACAGAAAGAATTGGCTATCCATTCTAATCCATAATTTTCTATCCGTCACCCTATCTTTGTTTATCCGCGACCAACTTTGATTTTTCTGATATGTGACACAGATAGAATCTTAATCCGTGGCAATCATTTCTCATCATCTTCAATCCTTCCACCATAAAATGTATTGCCTATCTGTTCAAATCCATAATTTTCTATCCGTTACCGTATGCTTTTCTATCCGCGTACTAGTTCGATTTTATCGCATCACCTGTCAGGGGTTGAAAAGGTATCCATGACAATCAATGCTTAGCCTCTTCAATACTTCTATCCGTTACCTAATCCTTATCTATCCG
>CAKNYM010050039.1:43954-57924 GCA_932195095.1 Andricus curvator
TCCCTGGCCATTAATAAGACCAAAATTCTGAACTTGTAACTTTATTTACATATAGAATCTTTTATAATAGCATTAAAACAAATTTGAATTTATACATTTTCAATTTATAGGCTGCCACAGCCTAATTTTCTTGAAAAAATTTAAAGAGTGACATATTTAAACAAAAGGATTGACCAAAAGCGATTAATTCCCTACCCAAAAAGTGACTAACAGTGACTAATGAGGATTAATAATGTAACTAATGTCCTTTTGAATTAAAAAGAATTTCAAAGAACTCGATGAAATTTATAAAAATTCCAGGTAAATTTTAACGAAATCAAGATAATTTCATAAGACTTTAAAACAATTCAACTTAAATTCAGGAAGATTAAAAAAAAACCCAAAATTTCCTTAATTTCAGTTAAATTGTAGTGAATTTAGTGAAATTTAAGAGAAATGAAAAATATGAAAAAATGCATTGAATTCAGTAAGTTTAAAATGAGTTCAGGAAAATTCTAGAAAATTTAAAAGAATTTGATAAAGTGCCGACTTCCAGATGAATTAAACAAAAACTAAAAAGAAATGAAAAAATACATTGACTTCAGTAGAATTAAATGAGTTTTAAAGAATTCACGTAAATTAAAAAAAAATCCAAAAAATTCTGCAGAATTCAAAAGAATTTATAAGAATTCAGGGTGAATTCGAAATGAAATCTCGTGCAATTCCTATAATTCTGAGAATACTTCTTAAAATCCTTGATATTTATTCAAAAACCTAGAAAGCTTTTAAAATCCTTATAAAACAGAGAAACCCTCGGAAATTTTATAAAATTCCTTGGAATCGTTTAAAATATGATGAGATATTAAATTTATACAAATATTTTCATATTAATTTAAAATTTTAATTATAAATTACTTGTTGATCATTTAAAATTCCCTAAAATATTTCAAATTCTTTGGAATCTCTCGAAATCACTTGAAACTTTTTAAGTTCTTGAAAATCCCTTGAAATTTTTAAAAATACCCTTAGATATTTCAAATCCTTTTAAATCTTTTGAAATGCCTTGAAATGTATTAAAGCTTTCAGGAATTCCTTTGGGTTTTAAAAATACCTTAAATATTTCAAATTCTTTGAATTAATTGAAAATTCCTTCGAATCTTTTAAGATATCCTTAAATCTGTCAAATTCTTGAAATCTTTGATAATACCTTGAAATATTTGAAAATCTTTTTGGAATTATACGAAATCCATGAATTCTTGTGAATAAATTCTTAGAAATCTATTTTAATATTATAATATCCCTTGAAATTACATTGAATCTATATATAACCTGAAATCCTGGAAATTTTATAAAAATACCTTGTGAGCTTTCAAAATCCCTTAAAATCATTGAAATCCTCGGAAATCTTACAAAATCACTTGACATTTTTCGAGATATCATAATAGGCCCTACGAAATCGTTCCATATTTTCCAAAATTCCAGGAAACTTTTTAATAGTCTATGCAAATTTTTCAAATACCTTAAAATCAGTCAAATCCTTGGGAATTCCTATAAATTTTTGTATTGTAACCTTCTCAAAGTGCCCTTTTAAAAAGCCCTCAAATAGTGAGAATCGTTTTTTTTTAAATTTGAAATCGAAATGAAATCTACTTTCTTATGAATAATTTTATGCAAAAAGAGCATGAAACACATTCACAAATCAAAATTAGGTTTCCAAACTACTGAAATGTTTTAAAAATACCCTAAGATATTTTAACAACTTTAAAATCTTTTGGAATGCCTTAAAATTTGTAAGTCTGTTGAAAGTGCTTCGGAATCTTCTGAAGTACCCTGACATATTTTTAATCATTTTAGATCCTATCAGGTTACCGAAATAAATTAAAAATTCCTTGGAATCTTTTAATATACCCTAAAACCTGAAATCAATTAAATATTCATCATAATCTTTTGAAATACTCTTAAAGTTTTAAAATACTTTGAAATCTTTTGAAATTGATTGAAACATTTTAAAGCTCTTGAAAATGCCTTAGAATCTTTTAAAATACCATACAATAATTTAAATCCTATGAGTGACATTAAATTACTGAAATAAATTTAAAAATTCTTAGAATCTTTCAAAATACCCTAAGATATTTGAAATCCTTCAAAATATTTTGGAATTCCTTGAATTTTTTCAAGCTCTTCAAAATCCCTTGCAAATTTTAAAAACAACCTGAAATATTTCCAATCTTTTGAAATTCTTTCAAATTATTGAAATAAAAAAAAATCCTTTGATTCTTTAAAAATCACTTGAAACTTTTTTAAACTTTCGAAAATGTCTTGGTATCTTTTAAAATACTCTAGAAGTTCTCAAATTCTTTACAATTGTTTAAAATTCCTTTAAATGATTGAAATCTCTTGGAAATGCCTTGGAGTCTTTTCAAATTCCTTAAATATTTATTTGAAATATTTTAAAATTACTTGAAAGTTGAAAGTTTTTGAAGCGTTCGAAAATGCTTTGGAGTCTTCTAAAATATTAAAAAATATTTCAAATCCTCTGCAATCAATTTAATTACTGAAGTTAATTGAAAACTCCTTGAAATCTTTTAGAATAATCTAAAGATTTTCAAATCCTTGAAACTTCTTTTATATTCCTTGAAACTTGAAATTTTTTTTGAAATGCCTTCAAATATTTTTAAATACTCTAAAATATTTAAAATCCTCTGAAATCAATTACTGAAATCAATTGAAAATTCCTTGGATTCTTGAAATTTTGTTAATCTCTTTAAAATAAAATGAAAATTTTAAAAACAGCCTAAAATATTTCTAATCCTTTGAAATTCCTTCAAATTATTCAAATAAAAAAAAAATCATTGGATTCATTAGAAATTCCCCAAAATATTTCAAGACCTTTAAAACTTTAAAAATCACTGAAAATATTTCAAAGCTTTCGAAAATGCCTCCGAATCTTTTAAATTACTCTAGAATATTTCAAATCCTCTGAAATCAATTAAATTACTGAAATTAAATGAAAAATCCTTGGAATGTTGAAGAAAACTCTAAAAGTTTTCAAATCCTCTGATTTTGTCGAAATTCCATCAAATTGTTGAAATCTCTTGAAAGTACCTGGGATTCTTTTGAAATACCCGAAAATGTTTCTAATCTTTAAAAATTCCTTCAAATTATTGAAATAAATACAAAATTCCTTGAAATCCTTCAAAATTCCCTTAAATATTTTAAGCCCTTTAAAATCTTTTAAAATTTCTTGAAATTATTAACATCTCATGAAAATACCTTGGATTCTTTTACAATACACTACAATATGCCCAATCCTTTAAAATTTCTTCAAATTATTGAAATAAACAAAAATTCCTTGGAATCTTCTGAAATTCTCTGAAATATTTTCCTAAAATATATATTCAGTTGAAATCTTTGAAATCACTTGATATTTTTTAAATCCTCTGAAATCCAATTCAATTACTGAAATCAATTGAAAATTCCTTAGAATCTGTTAAAATACCCTAAAACATTTCAAATCCTTCAAAATCTTTTGAAATCCATTTGAATTATTTAAATCTCTTGAAAATGCCTGTGATTATTCCAAAACACCCTATAATATTTCCAATCCTTTTAAATTTCTTCAAATTATTGAAATAAAAAAAATTCCTTCGAATCTTTAAACATTCCCTAAAATCTTTCAAGTTACTCTAAAAGTTTTCAAACCCTTAAAATGTTGTGAAGCTTTCGCAAATGCCGTGAATTTTTTTTAAATACTCTAAAACATCTCAAATTTGCTGAAATCAATTAAATTACTGAAATAAATGGAAAGTTCCTTGGAATACTTTGAAATACTCTAAAAGTTTTCAAATCCTCTAAAAAATTTGTAAACTACTTTAAATTATATAAATCTTTTGAAAATGTCTTTCATTCTTTTGAAATTATCTAAAACTCTCCTAATCCGTTAAAATCCTTCGAAATTGTTGAAACAAATACCTGCAAAATTCCCTAAAATATTTCGAGTTCTTGCTTCTTTATTCATAATGTGTCCCCTAAGGGTTTACATGACCTCCGTTTCTTACAAGACCATCTACAAACTTTATATTATCTTATCCTTACTATTTAAAAAAATTTACATCAACTCTTATATCTATCTCCTTACTTCTATATTAATCTAGCGCCAATTTACTGTCGGAAGAGTGAGCGAGCGATCGAAAGCGAGAAAGCGAGAGAGCGAGCGAGTGAGAGCGAGCGCATCCGCATCTTAATCTACTTATACTATTACATAATATCTATATCTAACTACTTACAGACCTTTACGCTTCTAATCTATGCGACTTCCGTTTCCTTTGTCCTTCAATTGCACTTCTCTTCTATCTCATTCTCATTTTGTCATTTTTCCATATCCATTCTTTCATTCTTTCTCATTCGCCCCTCTAGCCCCCTCCAACTCCTTCATCCACTCCTCACCCATTCCATCCTCACCTAGAATATTTACCACATTCTCTTACCAGCTTCCTTTATCTTCCATTCCTCTCCTATATCCGTCCCATACATGCTCCCATGTTTCCTCCTCCCATTCACATATTCTGCACTTTCTGTTCTCTTCCTTTTCCCAATACATCCCCTCCCTTACCTCGTTTCCCAATCTAAATCTTGCTATTCTGGTCCATCGTCTCTCTCCCCATCCCTTTTCTAGATACTTTGGTACTCCTTCCTTTTTTATCAATTTATACCATTTATTATATTTTGATTCCTCAATCATTTCCCATCTTTCCATTAATTGTCTTTCCCTGTCCCTTCTCTCCAATTCTTCATAGCTTACTCCACTTCCCTCTCCTATATCTCTAGCACTAAAAAACTCCCTCCTTTCTTCTTCCCATCTTGTTAGTTCTACTGCCCTCCCGCTCCTTTCTTCTACCTCCTTCAAGCACTTTTTCGCTAACTCCCCTCCCTTCCCCTCCCTTAACTTCATCTCAAATTGCCATGCTCTCTTACCCGCACTAGTACTTAATTTATCTCTCTGTGCTTCTTCTCTCACCATATATCCAGGCGTCCTCCAGTCTACTCCTAGCGTCCACCTGACATACCTTTCATGTAAACTTTCAATCTCTTTCCTTTCCTTCCATCCCCATATCTCCGCTCCGTAACCTATTACCGGCCATACCAGCGTATCAAATAACCACATTCTCCTTCTCCAGTCTTTCTTGAACCTTCTTTTTCCTATTCCCCATATCTGTTTCATTATCCCTGCCGCTTTTTTTATCCTTTCTCTTATATGAACTCTATGATCTCCATTCATTTGCAAGGTATATCCCAAATATTTAAACTCCTTTACTTCTTCTAACTTTACTCCCTTCCATCTCCCAGTCCATTCTTTCTTTCTTCCCCCTCCTTTTCTAAACCTCATTATCTTTGTCTTTTCTACATTTAAATTCAATTTTTTCCCATCTAAATATTTCTCCAATCCTGTAATTAAGCCTGTCATCCCTTCTTCATTCTCTGCCATCAACACTATATCGTCCGCGTATGCCAGTGTATATATCTTTTCTTCTCCTATCCTAACTCCTCCCCATCCCTTTCTCTTCATTGCTTCTTCTAGGTCTGAGATTAATATATTGAATAAAAGTGGACTCAGAGGACATCCTTGCCTTACTCCTCTAACTAACCAGAAACTTTCTCCTACTTACTCTCCTACCTTTACCCTGCTTTTTGTCTCTCTGAAGATTTCCGATACTATCTTTATCAAGCCCTCTCGTATCCCCCTTTTCACCATAACTTTTTCTAGCTCGACTCTGTCTGCAATCGTTTAAAATGTCCTAATGATTTAGTTAAAATATTTTTAAATTACTCGAAACATTTTAAAGCTTCCGAAAAAACCTTGTAATCTTTTAAGATACTCTAAAATATTTCAAATCCTTTTGAATCAATTAAATTACTAAAATCAGTTGAAAATTCCTTGAAATCTGTTAAAATATCCTAAAATATTTCAAACCCTTTAAAATCTTTTGGAATTTCAAATGCCTTGGATTATTTTCAAATGCCCTAAAATATGCCCAGTCCTTTAAAGTCCCTTCAAATTATTACAATAAATAACAAATTTCTTGGAATCTTCTGAAATTCTGTCAAATATTTTCCTACAATATATATCACTTTGAAATCTTTTGAAATGAATTGAAAACTCCTTAAAATCTTTCATAATATCTCAAAATATTTCAAATTCTTCTAATTATTTTTAAAAAGTAGAACCGAAACGTACACGAGTTTATATACAAACAGGCGCATCACATTACTAAATACGAAGAAACACGTTGTCGCATTTTCGAACTCGAACTACGATTCAATTCGCTTATACTATTTCCAACAGTGATCCCAAAAGACATGCGCATGCTTCGATTGAATGGCACTCATTGGCTCTAGTTTGCGTCCGTATTTAAAATTTAAATGCAGACGCGCACTGTAGCCAATGAACGTCACTACAATCCAAGCAAGCGCAGATCAAGGCGGCTCCGTTGGGATCAAATGAATCCAACTGAAGAACGTGACATCGTGACACGTTCCATCGCTTTCTAACGCACTGATGCCTCGTGTCACACGCATGTAGCAGGCGAAAGTAAATAATCGTGACATGTTCCATCACTTTCTAACGCACGGATGCCTCGTGTCACACCCATAGCCGCGAAGACGATATAATCGTGACCATCGAAACGTGGCATGTTCCATCACTTTCTAACGCACTGATGCCTCGTGTCACACCCATAGCAGGCGCAAACGATATAATCGTGACTATCGAAATCAAGAATATCGTTTGAGATTTTATATTAAGGATTACTTTACCATTACTTTACCGTTACGCTGCAGCGTAGCGCCTGCGTTCGGCCGGTCCGCAGGGTTATCCTTCTGGCATTTTTAATCCCGATGAAAGCATCCATGCCCTGACCGCAGCTTTTTCAGTAAAAATTACGTTGCTCCAATCCACATTGATGTGCGCTGAGGTCCACGCCGTTCAATTTTCCGTGTGCTACTGCCTGAACAACGGTTTTTCTAGCGTGCCGCGCCATACAAGTCCTGACTCTTGTAAGCGGCGTTTTATTGTCTTAAAACTGACTTCTATTTTTCTTTTCTATTTTCTTGTGTAACAAACTGTACTTTTATAATGAACGTGTTCTTTATAAAAAAACATCACGTGCGTCCTAAACTACGACCCAAGACAGATTTATGTGTAAACATCTTCGGTAAAGGTTAACTGAAATTGAAATCTTTCAAATTTTCACTTCATGAAGAACACTTATCATTATTATTACACATCTAAGTACTCAAAAATTATAAGAAAAATATTGAAAATTGTTTCTTTTTTTCAAATTAGACACAGCATATTTTCCTCCTGTTAGCCCTTAAATACTTGGCGGGAATTCTCAAAACAGAATGAAGAAGAAACCGAAAAAATGCAGAATAGCAATTTTCTAATGAATTCATACTACAAAGGGTATTTCTTGTGTTTTTTGAACATGAATTATTTTTAATCGATAAATGACGCGTTTCCAAATATTTTTTAAATATTTTACAATTGTTTAAACAATTATTATTCGTTTAAAAAATATATTTTGCTCTGTAAGACGTGGAAAATTATTATTTTCGAGATATAAATTCCAGAGAATAATAACTTGTTACAATTTGAGGGAGAAAGATTGTTTAAAAAAATGGAAATTGTTTAAATAATAAACAAATAATAAACAAATAATGATTGTTTGAATAATTTAAAATTTATTACAAAATACTTAGAAACTCGTTCCTTATCAATTAAAAATAATTCTTGTAAAAAAAATCCAAAGAATACAGTTTTTAGTATGAATTTAATAGAAAAATGCTATTTTGCAGTTTTTGGGTCACTTTCCAAGCACAATGACAATGTTTTGAAAGGGGGGTGGGTAGTCAAAATTAAAACTTGGAGAGAGAGAGGGGGGGGGGGAGTAAGAGAGCGAAAAAGAGAGAGAAAAAGAGGGGGGAGAGAGAGAGCTCCTTTAGTGTCTCTGATACGCGGTACAACGCTTGTGTCGGAGGCCTGCGTTACACATTCGAGTCGTGGTTTCACTCGACTCAGGCGCGACACCCCATATCGAGGTCTAAGATGTTTACACATCAATAATGTGCACTTGATCGGTGGCATGTTTGAAGCATTTAAATACTGTTTTTTATTCTGTAAAATATTTTTCTCTAAATTGAGAATGTATAATCGAGAAATTTTTCGAGAAAACAGTTTTTGGAAATTATAAAACTAGAAGTAACAATGTATCTGGAAATATTAAAAATTTCTCAGAAACCTGGAACAACAAAAATGATCTCATGTACTCCCTGGTGGACCGAACAAACGGAACGGATAGGCTACAGCGTATCCTTATAGTATCCACATCGTATCCTCTCCGTATCATGCAAGAAAAACTCATTAAAAAAGAAAGATTAACATTTCACTTGTTGAAATTCGGATTCTACGTGAAATTTTGAGTTAAAAGGTCACAGAGTGTTGAAAATGTATGTTCGTGATAACCTTGGAAAAATTCATTATAGACAAATTATTAAGAATTTGACTTGTCTCGTCCTTGGCCACTGCACCGGTTATTATTCCTGAAAATCCAAAGGTCGACTTATTGTTCTGCTCAGGCAGGTGCCTGAAACGTTGCCAGGTAATTGACATGAACGAACTACCTCGTTCGACAGTGGGAGGAGCGAGACACGTCTTTCTCAAAAATCAGCTCAGTTCAGTTTGGCATCCCGGAGCGAATGGTCCTCCATCGGTTTAGGATTCAGTGTTGTTTTTGGTGCGCAGCCGTTCATGAGTCGTCAGGCCAATTCGAGGCTAAGTATTGCCTTTGGTTAGCGGGCAAGTGATCCACAGTGTAGTTCTACGATTGCCTTTAGAGACGGATGCGGATGTTCTACGGGATTTGGCGCTATTATTGCCATTGGAGGCAAGTTGTCTACTTTCGTGCTATGTGTGGAGGCAGCTGCGCACGAGCAGCCTTGTGGTGTCGTAGTGGTTCACCCGCGAAGACCCGAGCCTTGTTGTGTCGTCTTAGTGCACCCGCGAAGGCCCGAGCCTTGTTGTGTCGTCTTGGTGTACCCGCGAAGGCCCGAGCCTTGTGGTGTCGTCTTGGTTTACCCGCGAAGGCCCGAGCCTTGTTGCTGTTGTCACAGTTCACCCGCGAAGGCCTACTTCAGGCGTGGGGGCCCGGCTGGCCCGTTTGGATTCTGTTCTTCCAGGTGCTGAGGTGTGTTCGGTTGCTGCATCGGCTGGCGTGGCGGTTCTGCTTTCCTGGATGCTTCCTTGGCGTGCTGTCAGGTCGGCTGGCTTGGCTTGTTCCTGGTGGAGGTTCGAGTTGCCTACTTCCTTTGGAAAACCAACGGAGCTGCTTCTTCGAAGGATGGAGGTGTCGAGTAACGGATGTCATCTCAATTTCAAGGACCGATAAAGGGCTGGATTTCTTGTTATCACTGGACGTCACGAAATTGTTGCGGTTCCTGCTCTGACTGTAATTCTGTATGATTTACATTAATATTCTCTAAGAAAATATAAACATTTATTTTAGTTCAATGTCCACTGACGCTTTCATTGGGTTGCCCCTCCCCACCTCTCTTGGCTTTTAACACAGAGTAATCGCAATCGTTTTTCTTGCAACATTAAAAACTTTTAAAAAATATAATACTTATCGATGACGTGCGCTGAAGGCGACTTCAAACGCATCGTCGTTCAGTAGCAGTCAATAGGCGTTATCCGTCGACGATGCGTTTGAAGTCGCCTTCAGCCAACTCAAACAGTAGATCAGTAGATCAGACCAGCGTTTCCCAAATTTTTTTCGCACTTTCTGGGGAGCGGCAGGGTCGCCAACCTGAAATTTTTATACAATACTGGAACCCAAGAGAGACACTGGACGCCAGTCATTCGAGCGCGGTTGTTTGCTTTGCGCGACTTTTCTGTTCTGAGAGAATTAGAGCTGTTGAGAAAAATGAAAATTTGGTAAAATATTAACAAATTGCACTTTAATAGGCTGCGTTTGATTTTTTATATTACGACAAAAACATTTTTAAAAGACAGGAGAAAATCGGATAATAACTCCAAGAGTTATCGCACTTTTTTTACACTGAGAGGTCCCATTTATATATTTACAAGATCTGTAAATGTTTTCTTTATAAGTGCAGATATTAACAGTTTGTCATGAACTTTTTTTTTTTTTAATTATATCACGAAATTCATTCAGCTGATTAAAATTTAATTGAGCTATGTCTTTATAATTTCAGTTATTGTAACAAATCTTAATCTCATAACAATGAAAGGGTCCTTTGTGGCAGGTATACAAAAGTAGCCGTCTGCTCGCAGCGGGGAGCCTGCCTCAGAGCCTGCCGAGCTGGCCTTCCCCTACCGGCGGTAAGCTGCCTTTCCGCCGGTAATTGATTGGGAAACGCTGGTTCAGAATACCAACGCTAGAGTGGTGGTTTTAGATGTACTCTCCGAGAGAGGATCTTTAAGGTAGATATATCAAACTGTTTACTCGGAAAATGGTTTCCAATCGGTAGTTGATTTCCTCACCCTATCTCACTTTTTTGTTTATACTCAAGCCTTTATATTATATTTTTGTACTTGCAAGTATGCAAATAGTTTCCCAGAGAATCGTTGAAGACTTCTTTGTGCAGCTTTGAAGCTGAAAGTAAGACTTTGCTTTCAGGATTCGCAGCAAATTTTCGAATACTTTACAATGCAAGCCTTCTTACTGGTATCCTAGCAAATGAAGCGACTAACCTTCATCCAGGAGCTATTAGCAGGATCCAATCGACCATTTAACGTAACGGTATCATCTACATGAGGACTGAGGGCTCCTGTGATGTTGATTACTGGTACATCCAATGTTAATCCTTCCTTCTTACGAGTCGGATCTAATTCCCGAGTGATATTCAGATCCGTGCGGCGTACATAGCTGTCGATGAACAAAGCCAAATTCGTTGGATTTACTCGCCGCTCGAAGTAGTTCTTGTAGACTTGAACAAGGTCATGGTTTCTCTCCTCGGTGCCCTAGAATATATTTTTAAATATATATGAAAATTTAATCGCATAGTTGATTACAAAATAAAAGTTAAACGATATTTCTCTATTTCACTTTAATAACAGCAAGTAAGGCATGAAATATTTAAATCTATATCTCCAAATCAGTTCAAACTACTTTATTGATATTTTTCAAGCACTTTTCGTTTATTAATATGAAAGACGCTTGAAATGTTTTTGCAACTACTTGAGTCTCAGTATACTGAAAAATTGTAATGCCCCGTCCGAGATTTGAGGAACCAAATATTGGAAAAAGATGTTGAAAGTAGACGTTTTACGATTCGGTACCTTATTTCAAGGTAACATTAACTATTGAACCCAAAAAACAAATTTATTTCATACGAAAAAATTATTTCATGAATTAATTGATCAGGATTGTTTATAACAATGGGAAATATTGTTGGATGTCAGTATATTTCGTAAAAGTTTCATTTTTTATGATCTAATAAACATTTCAGCAAGAAAGAGCAATTTCCTATTTGAAAGCGACTATTGAATGCATTTGTTGATCAGAATTGTTAATAACAATGAAAACTATTGTCAAATGTCAGTTTCTTCCATCAGAATTTTAATTTAGGGATAAAATGAATAATTATGCAAAAAATGCATTTTTACTATCAAAGAGTGACCTTTAATGCATTTGTTAATCAGTATTGTTTATAACAATGGTAAATGAGGGTCCGGATGCAATAACCGATGGTACGCTCAGCTTTGTATTCCTTGCCTCCCATTCGAGATAAAGTGGCGCGAAAAATTATCTGAAACTCAAATTTAAAAAAAACACTCGAAAAAAATATGAGCATATAGAGCTTAATGGAGAGCACAATTTTTTTGTAGAACATTTTTTTGTCCGATTTCAACTTTGTGAAAAATAAAATATAAACTGCAAATTTCTACGAGCGGAATTCAATGGGTTTTTTTAAAATAAACGCGCCGTAACTTTTTTTCATTTCAACGAAATGACTTGAAATTTGAACCCCAAGCGTATTATACTCTGTCGATGTCTACAGAATCAGATTCGTGCATAAAAAAGTTAATTTTTTAACAATATGTCAAGATTTGTCAATAGCTATTTAATACAATGCTTTTTCACGTTCGGCAGAAAAAAGTATCGAGGGAATTTTCGAGTTCAAACAACTTTCCGTGGAGAAGATCTTCATAAGGATTCGAGAGAAGTTTGTTGGAAAGGTTCAGATTTTTTAAGCGAAAAATGAGCGAGCCAGCGGAGGTTGAAGCGAGCGCGCAAAAAAGTCGATCGTCTTCCGTTCCGTCTCGGGCGTGAGCGTTTGCGAGTGCAAAAATAACAGACACATGTCGAGAACGGGCAGGGAAACAAAGCTGAAAACTAGCGCATTCTTTTTTTAGTTTTGAATTTTGTTCGATGTCGTTTGTTTGTATTTTCTGAGTAAAAATAAATTGAAAACCGACAGTAATTGAGGGTCTGGATCAAAAAACTCGTCCAGCGTTCGAGATCGGGTGAAAGAATTGTCCAAACGTGTCGTTGGATGGAAATCTTGAAAGTCACCAAATTAATTTTGTTTTCAAATATAGCCTTGTAGAAAATGACGCGACGGAACTTTTTTCCATTTGCTGTTTTTTCAAGGGATCATTATTTTTAATAATAAGGATGAAAAACGGGAAAAAAAACTTCCCCAAATTCAATTACTTTTTAGGAAATACACCAGAGACTCGCTATTTGAACGAGCGATCGAACGCGTTATATGAATTCCTAGAATTGCTGGTCCCCAGAGTTTCTCAGGCGGCAGGGCGAGAGACGGTTGCGACTCAGCCTCTGAAAGGACGCATGCACTATACTACTCAGTCAAGTAGATTGCTCAATATTATGGAAACGGTTCAGGCGGCCCTGACTGTTTACGTTTCTCTGTACGCGTTATATGAACAAGGTCATTTTCAGGCAACCCCCGAGATTGTTCATCTATCGAGTCTCTGGTGTAAATTATCTTAAGTTGGGCAAATATTATTGGAATTGTTTGAAACTTTGATTTACGCACAAAATATACCCTAGTGATGCCTAGAAAATGAAGAAAAAACTAAAAATTTCCTATTTTTTAATAATATATTTAATTGCAAATTGAGACAGATCGGTAACCCGTTTTTTCAGTTTCGCCGACAAAAAGTATCGAAGGAGCTTTGAAGTCGAATTTCCGTCACTTTTCAATCAATAGATTTGAAAATTTCCAAAAAGCTCGATACTTTTGGTCGGCGAAACTGAAAAAACGGGATTACTAATCTAACTCAATTTGTAACTGAATATTATTAAACAATAGGCGATTTTCAGTTTTTTCTTCAGTTTGTAGCCATCGCTAAGGTAAATTTCGTTTGTACATCGAAGTTTCAAACCATTCAAATAATATTTGCCCAACTTGCGATGATTTATTACTTAAAAAGTAATTGAATTTGGGGACAAAATTTTTTTTCAGTTTTTCAAGCTTGTTATTAAAAATACTTGTCCTATGGAAAAGCGGAAAATAGAAAAAAGTTCCGTCTCGTCATCCTCTACAAGTTTATATTTAAAAAAGATCAATTTTGTGATTTTTAACATTCCGGTCCCTTGAGACGATTGCTCACAAAAATCCAGGGTATCAAAATTTTGCAAACGGTTGACAACTGCATTGTGTAACAAAGGAAAGCTACCCATTGTGCAACGTTTTGATTCGTTTTTCTAGCTCAATTTGATACTTGGGAATTTCGTGTGTGGACAATAATTTCACCCGATCTCGAGCGCTGGGCTAGTTTCTTTATCCAGACCCTCAATTGAAAAAGTATTGAAGTTTATTGTGTCAATATACATTAAAATGCGTAGTCCACGAAAGAAAGTCGATTGTGGTAGAAAAAGTACAGTTAATGAAAAATCTTGACAACGCAACACTGCGAAGCACTCTCGAAATGAGGTATGTGAGTT
>CAKNYM010050039.1:58024-97661 GCA_932195095.1 Andricus curvator
CAACCACCGCAGGGTCCCACTGGGAACAACTGCCATCTAAAAATGACACCGGCTCACAGTAGAACCGCGGTAAGTTTCACCTATGGCCACATGTCACGACCGTGAGATGGGTGGCCACACACACACATATACATATATATTCGTTAAATGTGTTTCTATAGTTTTTTTTAATAGGTCATATCATGCGATTAAATTTTCATGGGAATTTCAACTAAAAAAAAATTTTGGGGAGGGAGTCCGTCCGACTTCATTTAAAATAATCATGAATGGTTCTAAGACTGTATTGTCTTCACTATTTGTTCACTATTTTATTAAGTATTCAGTTTAGTATTCAACTTCAAAACATTCATCAAATCAAAATACCTACTTTTTTGTATGTATTTGAATCTATACACAGAAAAAACAAAATGTAATCTTTACAGCCATTTCAGAGTCACCTTTACCTGCAACAAAAATTAACTTCACATGTTAAGATTTACCCACCACATGGAAAATAGTTACCAAGTCAATTCTATTAAATCTTGTTTTGTTTCGATGCGAAAAAATTCAATTTTATCTACTTGAAAATTACCCGACGGAAGACGATAGAGTTTTTTGCGCGCTCACTTCAACCTACGTTGGCTCGCTCTTTTTTCGCTTAAAAAATCTGAAACTTTCCAAAAAACTTCTTTCGGCCCTTATAAAGAACTTCTCCACGGAAAGTTGTTTGAAATCGAAAATTCCCTCAATACTTTTTCCCGCCGAACGAGAAAAATCATTGAAGAAAAACTTACGGCGAGTTTATTTTGAAAAACGCATTAAATCCCGCTCGTCGAAATTTGCAATTTATATTTTATTTTTCACAAAGTTGAAATCGGAAAAAAAAAATTTTCTACACAAAAATTGTGCTTCCCATTAAGCTCTATATGCTCATATTTTTTTCGAGTGTTTTTTTTTTAATTTGAGTTTCAGATAATTTTTGGCGCCACTTTATCTCGAATGGGAGGCAAAGAATACAAAGTCGAACGTCCCGTCGGTTATTGCATCCGAGCCTCAAATATGGTTCATTATACATTTCTGTCATGGAATTTTCATTCTTGAAGACTGTTACGAAGTAACAATTTTTATAATTACTTTTTAAACATCTGCGACTGCTTTTATACGTTCTCTCGAAAACATCTGTAATAATATCTACGAAAAATTTACAGCTTAATCTGTTAAACCTTCAGAGAAATACTTCTGTAAAATCCTAAACTACTTTATCATATTTTCAGAAATATTTCATGTTTATGACTTAAGACATTATAATCTATTTTGAACACGAAATATCCTAAGTGCCATTTGAGAGGGTTTATTACACTTTTCAAATTCTGGTTGCTTGTCCATGTGACCAACAACCAACGTAAACGACTAGAGCTCGAATTTTCTCTGAATTTTCACTTCGGGGTTTTTTCCCATTCGTGCCTTTCCGGAGGAGATCGCAAGGGCCCTTCGAGTAAGCAAGACCTATCGGACCCTCGCTTTTGGATCGAAAATCTGTACTTCCTAAGACATTACTATTCGAGCAGCTGACCCCTTCACTTCGTCTGAGAGCGTCAGTTCGCAAATATTTCAAAGTCTTCCTTCACCCTTGTATATATTAAAAAGTATAATAAATTTGAGATATATTTTAAATAAATGGTTTTATTCCTTATTACTATTTTAAATAACTTCAACACAAACAAAGACAAAACTAATGATTGTGCAGAAAAATGCATTTTATATATCCAGATGTGCTTATTTATTGAATTTGTTTATAAAAATCCAGAAAATAATACTTCAGTGTTTGATTTTAATTAAACATTGATTTCACTCGATTTCGCGGGGAAAACGTGATGAAAAGAACTTCCAGGCTTCAATGTACAGCAAAAGTCGATTTTGTTCATAAATTTGTTTATAACACTTGAACGGATTGCAGGAACTTCATCTAAGTTATCAGGATTTGTTAATCGATTGTAAATCTACCATTTTTTCACCTTTTTGAGGTAATATCAATGAATAATACAGATCAGGCAGCCCAAATATGAAAAATTATGGTTTTTTGGCATTTTAAAACCTGAATAACAAGCAAACCGAGCCTTTTTTGCAAAATCTGCCTCGACAGACTTCTTTAGAATTTAATTAGCTTTAATTTAAAGAAAAAAGATGAAATCGGATAAAAATTGTAGGCTCTGGATCAATTTGAACCCCAATTTTCTAATTCGCCGTACTGTGCACCGTGGGGACTGGTCGGACTTGATTGGCCAATCAAGACTTTTTTTTTTAAACCCGGGAGGACGGGAAGCAAAATCAGATTGGTATTATATCCATGGTTTCTATTGATGTTATGAGGGTATTTTAAGATTTCGATTGCTTCTCTATATTTTCTTGGAAAAATATTGTATGTTTTTGCGATGACGGTCGTTTTATCAAATAAAATGCTATGTCTTGTTTCGATATGATGCTCAGCTAGTTCTGATTGCATGAAATGTTTTAGCCTGACTTTACTCTCATGTTCCTCTACACAATGACTCAACGCTCTCCCGGTTTCTCCAATATAGACTTGTTCACAAGAGCAAGGGATTTTATATACTTCCGGATCACTGAAAGGTGTCTTTTTATCTTTAGGGTTGTTTAAGAGTTGTCCTATTTTCGCAGGTGGTTTCAATATGGTTTAGATGTTGTGTTTGTTTGAGAATTCTTCCTATTTGTTCTGTGATACCTTGGATGTAGGGTAGGATGATTGTTGTTTTTCTCTCTCTTCCTTAGTAGGTTGTGTTGACTTGTTTTTTTAGTGTATTTTCTTATTGCTTTATTAATTTGTTTGTTTGTGTAATCGTTCTGTATTAGAATTTGTTTAGCGTTTTGTAATTTCTTTTGTAAGTTCTCTTTATCTTTTATGGAAACAGCTCTGTATACGAGGGTGTTGATGACCGATTGCTTTTGAGCCGGGTGGTGGTGGGAGGAGGCATGTAAGTATATGTTTGTATGGGTGGGTTACTTCATGTACTAATGTGCTATCAGGTTTTTTGTAAACTTGTACGTCCAAGAAAGGCAATTTTCCGTTTTGTTCAATTTCCATGGTGAGCTGGATATTAGGGTGTAATGGATTGATGAAATCGGAAAATTTGTGTAGTTCCTCTAGTCTATGTCTCCAGATGACAAAAGTGTCGTCAACGTAACAGCACAAAAATTCCGGTTTAAGCTTGGATTAGTACAGGTACAGGTACAGGTACAGGTGAGATTGGAGATCCCATTTCTGCTCCTGAGGTTTTGTTTGTAGAATTGGTTATTGAAAGAGAAGTAGGTATTATTGACACAGTATTCTATCAAAAGTATGAGATTGGAGTGGAAATTTGCAAAGGATTTAATAATATCGATTGTATCAGAGATTGGTGCTTTCGGAAAGAGAGATACTACGTCGAAACTCACGAGGATGTCTAGGGGTTGAATATGAATCTGTTGTATCTTTTTGATAAATTCAAAATAGTTTTGGACATGTGTGATAGAGTTTCCTGTGAAAGGATTCAGTTCTTTGGTGAGGATGCTTGCTAGGTTGTAAGTTGGTGAGTTTATTGCGCTGATGATCGGTCTGAGTGGAATGTTGTTTTTGTGGAATTTGGGAGTCGGTAAAGTTCTGCAAAGATCGGATGAGTAGGTATTAATTTAGATATTGTTTTGCTGTCAAGTTTAGAGTTTTTTAGAAGGGTTCTTGTTTTACTGACTATTGTTTTTGTGAGGTCTTTTTTAAGTTTTTTATATGTATCGTCAGTTAGAAGGTCCATGATTTTGTTGTTATAGTCTTCTTTATTCATTATTACTGTTGCGTTGGCTTTTTCTGCGGGTAATATTATGATGTCTTTATTCGGATTGAGTTCTTTAATTGCTGTTTTTTCATGTTTTGTTAAGTTTGAGGAGGGAAGTTGGACTTGGCTTAAGATATTGGCCGTCCTACGCCGTATGTCATCGGCTTTTTCGGGTGAAAGGGTATATATTGCGGATTCCAAATTACTGATGATTTCTTCATTCGGTATTTTGAAGGGAGCTACTGCAAAACTATGTCCTTTAGATAAGGCTGACATCATTTCATTGCTGAGAGGATGTTTAGAGATGTTTCTTACTGCGTTAGTTAGTGGTGTGTGCCTTACTGGAAGTAATTTGTCAAATTTTATTTTTTGTGTTTTAGTGGAAAGATCTATAATCCGTGGAGATTGGTCAAATAATATGCGGTCCAATGTAGATTAAATGTCAAATCTGAGAGTGTTTGATAGGAAAAGGTAAAGTTTCAATAGTTTTTTGGAGGTAATGTGTAAGACAAATTTGGTATACTGTATTCTTTCTTTCAAGAGAAGCAGACTTGTTTTATATAGGACTGATTTGGGTTTAGATGTTCCCAAATGGTTTTTCAATTGTAAGAATTTCGGGACGATTTTATTGTCCCTGCATCGTTTCAAGAAAGTTCAAGATGTTAGTAGCTTAGCTTGAGAAGACTTGATCTTACTAAAAATGTTAGTTTTAGTAAAAAAAACTCTCCCTGTAAAGTTCTTTAATGATAGATTTAATTCTTTCACGACGATTCATTGTAATAAATTAAGAGGAGATGTTTCGGGTTTCAATCGTGTGCAAAAACTACGAATCTTGCCGACGTTTCGTGAACATTGCAGTTCACTTCTTCAGGGCTAACCTGAAACTGAAGTTTCGAGTTATGTTGTTTTTATATATACTCTCTGCGATGCCCGTGATTGGCCCACGAAGGGGTGTTCTGGCCAATCACGGCCATGAATTATGAATTTTTATGTTTCATTATTGTGTATTAGATCATATTTTTATATAGTCCATGTTAGGGTGATTCATTTTATAAGCCAATTACAAGTAAAGAACAATTATTATTTTCCTTAAAAATGAGTTAAAATTTTTTTTTTTAAATTTGATTATTTTTAGGTCTTGTATATTTATTGAGTTTCATTTTGGTGTTTAATATGACTAACAGAGAGGTTACACGTCAGGAATATCAGAAATTGTTATCGATATGAACGATTTCCTTAAAACTGAAGAAATAAAAGTGTTAGGTAAGTAAGATATTAAAGTTAAATATTTTTGAAAACATTTCAAAATTGTGGCAGTTACGTCACTTTACATTTTAATGAGCCTCGTTCTTCGGCAACTAACACTTCAACCATTCCGAATCGGACATATACCAACCCTAGTTACGACATAAAAAATTGTCTTGAAAAAAACAGATAAATTTTCAAAGTAACAAATACTACTAAACCACTGACAGGCTCCTAAGAATTAAAAATTTGCATTTTCTGAACGCACGAAACAAGAAAATTCAGAGAGAAGATATGCTAGTCATAAGCATCTCGGAAGTTTCAACTGGTTAGTTTTCTCTGAAATTAAAAAAGGATGTTTCTGTCGCTACTGTTCACTATTTATCGAGGAAAAGGTGGGACCTAATAAAACAGTATCTGCATCAAAACTCGTGACTGAGCCCGTTACCAACTTCGCTAAATTATTTCGTAAAAATGGTATTCTTACTGTGCATGATAGCGTTGATTACCATAAGAAAGCAATGGATGTAGGTAAGGATTTTTTGAGGATTGGAGATGACATATGAAACCAGGTTCTTTCTATTCTCAAGCAATATTTATTACCATTAGATTGCTGCTTTGGTATAGGAACTGATGGCTGTGCGACTTCGGAAAGAGTACTGCCTATTTATTCATAGTTTTGCCAGAAAATTCTATTAAAAACGATGAAGAGAATGATACACAACGGTACTCGAGTCTTTGCAACGAGGCACCTGAAGTATCTAAAAAGACACTTATTGCAGAATTACGATCATGGAACACCAAATGGTCTCGTGAAAAAAGAGTAGTTGGAAAACTTGTATTACAACGAAAAAAGCTCTTATAGCATGTGTTAAGGACGTTTATCCTGTCAGTTTTTTCTTATAAAAATACTGGCATGTCGACCAGTTACTGTAGCTACTACTGAGCGAACTTTTTCAGCACTACGACGATTTAAAACGTGGATCCGTACGACGATGAGCGACGACCTTTTAACAGGATTATCCTTACTTCATATTCATCAGGATGTAAAAATTTATCCTGACAAATTCATAGATCGCTATGCAAAAACGCGCAATCGTATATTAGAATTTTTATTATAATCAAGGATTATTTTGTTCATGTACAATTTTTGATTCTAAACATTCATGTCCTATCAGAGTTTTTATAAATGAGAACACTACAATTGAAAAATATAAATAAAGTGGAATTTATTCCCAGCTGAAAATTCCTATACAGGAACCTCGAAGGATCCTGTACATGTTCCTGTACACGAACCTGCACACGAACCTGTACAGGTAATCTTGACGGTTCCTGTGCAGGAATTTGGCGAAGGAAACAGTAAATGATCCTGCAAAGGAACCTGCACCGACAAAGGAACCTTTGAACGATCCTGTACAAGTGCCTGTACAGAAACGTGTATAGGATCCTTTACAGAAAGCCGTCAGAGGAACCTTTGGAAGGATCCTGTACAGAAACACGTATAGGGTCCTTTACAGAAAGCCATTGCGAAATCTGATGTCGCTTACAGCTATAAACTTGCCTTCCTTTTATTCCCTTGAAGAACCAACTCACTATCGAGAGAGCCAAGCCACCAGCGAACCCTCGCGGATTAGTTCCTAAGCAGGTTCATGTATAGGATCCTGAACATGTTCCTGTACATGAACCCACACCTCAATTGACTCTGTGAAGGAACCTGTACAGGACCATTCAAAGGTTAGCTTGTATACAAGTTCCTTTGCAGGATCATGTACAGTTTCCTTCGCCAAAGTCCTGCACAGGAACCGTCAGGATTACCTCTACAGGTTCATGTACAGGAACATGTGCAAGATCCACCGAGGTTCCTGTACAGGAATTTTCAGCTGGGTTAACTTATCATGGTCAGCGGTAGTTGACCGAAGGTGAGGAAAAATATCACCAGACCATACTTACGAAAATGATTACGATTCGTCCGCCAGGAGCATTTTTTTTTGCCTCATATCTTTTTATTGTGAACTCAAATCGTTAAAATAAGGGCAGATTTGGCGTTTTCGCGAGGTTTTCCATCGGATGCACTAGTTTGTTTATTGCTAAACATTGCGATTATAGTATTACCAAAAATATGATAACACGATTGAGTGATGTCTCTTAAGAAAATTCTTCAACTTTTTGTTGTTAAGAAACTACCGACAGTCGGTAACTCACCCATTTTTCTTACCGACTAAAACTATCTATTTACGCGGGATTTGCATATAATTCAAATTTGAATATATTTTTTTATGGCGCATGCATGATTTCAGCCCTTTTGAACGCTTACGAAGCGGGTGAATAATGAAAATTATACATCTATGAGCTCGAATTTCACGATCATCAGCCCACTCATCGTAAAAACTATAAATTATCTTAAGTTACCATAAATGACCTGTAAGATTACGGTGAATTACCGAAATTTTTCATTAACCGGAACTTTATGAAATTTCGAAAAATGAATTTTGGGTCACTTATGGCAATTTACCATATTTACTTGTAAAATTACCATAAATGGCCGAAAAATTTCATAAATTTCCGAAAATTTATGGAAATTGGAAAAAATAAATTTTGCATAATTTATGTTAATTTATCATATTTACCTATACAATTATCATAAATAAACGAAAATTTCCATCTGGAAATGTATGGTAAGTTACCATAAATCACCTATAAAATTGCCGTAAATTACCAACAATTCCGGCAATTTTTTAATTGAATGTTTTATAATTTGGAATAAGTTAACATAAATTTCATGCTTCTTTATTTAAAATATAATATGGACTGAAATCATGACTGTATTTCGAAAAATGTCTGAAATCATCCATTTGTCATAAAAAATATCATGTGCGACAAGGGGGAGAGGCACTTTTTCGACTTCTGTACCTTTTCAGTACTCGTCACCGGCTCGCGCTCGCCCTAGGTGCATAATATACTATTTAATGATTCTTCACACTAATAAATCATGGTTAGCGGTAGTTGATCGAAGGTGAGAAAAAAGAGACCAACTACCAGACCATACACACAAGAATTATTAGTCAAGTGATTTTTTTTGTAAGAAAAGTTCAGCTTTTTATTTTTAGTACTCATTATCATTTTATCGAGAACTTCGTCCCATTCAAATTCGTACATATCACTGAACCATTATGTTTATTTGTGATGATTATAATTTCAAATTTTTATGACCTCATGTAATTGATAAAAATATATCATTGAAGAGAAAATAGTTTAGTAGCATGCACATGTACTTCATGATTGTACGCTACTTCCATGAAACGCTGCGTGAATATGTCTATTTGAGGGAAAATCATCGGCTCTATATTGTAATAGCATACTGAATTTGACCTAGAAATCCTTTCAAGATATGTCTTAACATATAATCTGTGTATAATTTGTGACATCACAGCATAGTATTACCAAAAAATATACAGATCCCCCCCAAAAAACATTCCAAGTGAAAATTGGGAAAGGTGAGGAAAAAGCGTTCGCCCCAAAAAGCGTTCGCCCCAAAAAACGTGCGCCCCAAAAAACGTTCGCCCACATAGGAAAACTAACAAAAAAGAACCAAATCTACAGCATGCGCTTAAATGAGGCTAACTAAATGAGGCTAAAAAGGAAAAAAATATACTCCCCATGATCCATTTTTAAAGTAAATGGTCCTGGGAAATCCCGACGGGAAAAATGAAGGCATGAATAGATTTTACTGTACACGTAGTTTCATTCTTGTCACTCTGGACTTGGACATTTCGAGTCACTGACCTTCCCGCTTTTTATGACGAACAACGCTTTTGTCAATTAAATTTTGAAATTGCTATTATTAGCTTAATAAAAGTATGTTCTTATTTCACAACATAAGAAATTTATGACAGTACTAGTTGTGCATGTTGGTACAGGGCAAAAACGGTTGCAGTTGCAACAAATACATTTTCATGATTTACAGTTTTCATTTTCATAATTACTTTGAAAAACGAATAAGGAAAATTGAATTTTGTGTCATTATGGGAGCAAGGGGACAAATGGGGAGGCGCTATCGTGATAGAAAGATCCATAAGTAGCATAACGACAATTGATCATGGCTACTGCATCGGTTTGTTTATGAATACATTGAAGTAATTCACGGTCCAAATTTATTCCAAAAAATGTAGTCCTGGAAGAAACGGGTGGTAGACGTCAAGCTTCCGAGATGAATATATCTATTATGGGCAAAACATAAACTTTCTACAACCCATATATCTTGCTTCATTATAAATAATTTACAATTAATACTGATGCAAGACCAGCTGCCATAAAAATATTATTTGTTTAAAAGTATGGAAGAAAATTGGCATTATTCGTGGATTTATATTGTCCCTTACTTTTGTTGTCTTTGATTTTTACGTTTGCGTTTTGTAGAAAATTATCAAACTGACCATTCAACTTACACTTACATAAAAGGGCAGCCAGGGGTGGTAAGTGGTGGCGCTCCTGAAAAAAGTCACGTTGTTTATACATAGAAAAATTCATGAAGTAAAAAGAATTATTTGTCATATTGAGATCAAGGGGTGGCAAGGGATGGCGCTCTTGTTTTTAGAAAATTCCTTAGTAGCGAGACCCCAATATTTCAAGGCCCTCGTATTTATTTTCATTCGTCTCAAAATTTAATTCATTTTTCAATTATTGATGCAGGACAACTTTTAATGAAAATATTGTTTCTCTAAAGACTAGAAAAGTTGTCAGTAATTGGAGAATTATATTAACCTCACAAATTGTTTTTGATTTCTGGGTTTGGTTTACATGACAAATTTGTAGAAAGATCTAAGGACTATGAATGAGAAGAACCAGAGGAACAAAGGGTAGAGCCTTCGTGAATTGACAGATCGTGTCGCAATTTTGATATAAGTATGGCTATTAAAAGTAAAAAAAGCGGGAAGGTGAGAGTAGTATAGGACAACTATGGGGCGCCGTTATGGGCGTGGTCTAGTCCCCCTATATACCCCGTACCCCGCGTCAGGCGCCGACGCGTCATAGCAGATGAGACGGGGGGATGAGGGAACCCCGGTGTGGAAGATTCTGGGTGAAGTGAAGTCACACAGGAGTCCCCAAACGTGAAAATGGAAAAGTTGGAGGAGCGGAGATAGGAAATTCCCGACTGGAGAGTTCAGGGTGCTGTGACGTAACAATGTTGGTGGTTTCCCTAGAGAAAAAGATACTGAAACGTTTTTTAATATGTTTAATTAGACAAAAAATGTCTTAAATTGAATAATTTTAAGAAACAACATTTCATGTTTATGTACGAGTGAAATAAGTTTATATAAATAATTATCTAAAATAGAAGAAAGGTAAATGATAAGAGCAACAGTTTTTCGTTAACAACGTATAAATATATTTTTATATCAGTATTATAAAAATAATATGCAATCAGTCTATTTTATTTTTGTAGTAAAAGAACAAAAGATTATTTATTAGATTTAATAAAATAATTAGATTTATCTTAGAGCTAAATATATAAATTTATACATTTTTTACACACACACAAACACACACACACACACACACGCGCGCGCGCAGCAACACATACATACAGCAAATCACACATACGCGTACACATGCAAATTAAACAAGCTACAAAGAATTATTTTTAAATATCACAGACAGTGAATCCTAATCCTTATCAGTCTCATGATCGCTGTAGTCACCCTCATCTTAGGGATCATCGGCTTCGTCACAATCATTCTCGATAACGTTTTATGTCAATACCAGAATCTTTGTCGTCAACCCTACCATCTTATGAACTTTCTTACCAAGAAGAGGATATGGACTATGTGATAAATGTTCAAGGATTCCGAAGTCTCGAAGATCAGTTTATCGCCAAAGAAGTGGCTGTAGTTGCTGTGTTTAAAAATTATACTGCACTCTGGATATCAGCAACACCACACCCCTTCTCATACCTGCCTAATCGAAAAAGGCAACAAAACAGTTGGCTCACGTGTTATTACCATGGGATCGAGTGATTCGAGGGAGACGTCCCAGTGAAGCTTTTGCAATCAAACCTCAGAGATATCGCCAAAACAGCAGGTCAGGTATAAACAGGTGGGCGGGACAAAGCTAAACTTTTGCATAATATTATGAGTAGGCAAATTGTCAATTTAGAAGAATTAACATTTCCTGCTTTCAAAAAGTTAAATATTACCAACGACTACTGTTTCCATATTTGTGTAAAAAAGGGAGAAATCTTCACATGTGCTCTGAACAATGATTTTAAACTAAAAAATTGGTTTCACGATTAGAGAAAAGAAGAAGTGATGCCCTTGCCAATCCGGGAAAAAAAGGATGTACAGTTTGAAAATTCTTCAAACAATTCGGACTATGCCAGCCTGTACGACTGGGGTGTTTCCAGCGGATCGAATTCCGAAAATTTGGATGAGACCGGCCTGTATAGTTGCAAACCTTGACGGGGCAAAGAAATCTGGATCGCACTAGATTGCCATGTATGTGAGTAAAAATGGCCCAGAAACGTACTTTGACAGCTATGGATTGCCGCCTCTTATCCCTCAACATCTTTATCGTCGGCGAGGAAATTGCACCTTGTTCAGGTGGAATACAACGCAATTACAAAGTGCGTCTTCGGATGTGTGTGATCAGTTTTGTGTTATGTTTCTTCATCATATGTATAATGGTTATTCTTTGTGCGAGTTTACCAAAATTGCTACAGGTAATTTATTAGCAAATGATCGCATTTTCGTGAATTTTCACAGAAGGCGTGCTTCAAGGTGGGTATTATGATCGTCGGATAATTAATACGCATCTCGCATCTTACGTTCAATCTTGTTCATCACAACTCGCAACATTATATATTTTATCAGTAAGGTATACGTATTTTATATCTCTCTCTGTTTTACAATCGTCTTAGTTTATAATATATGATTAATCATGCACGTGTTTGTATAAAGATTGTGTATGCGTGTTTGTGTGGCAGAAGGAGTTGGAAGTTGAAAATTATCGGTATCCGAGACAACGAAAATGTAATGAGTTGTAAAATAATCTTTAGTTTTTATGTATGCATATTCTTAGTTTATAATATATGATTAACCATGCACGTGTTTGTATGTATGAGTGTGTATGTGTGTTTGTGTGGAAAAAGGAGTTGGAAATTTTAAGTTGAAAATTATCGGTATCCCAGACTATGAAAATTTAATGAGTTAGAAAATAATCTTCAGTTTTTATGTATGCATATTTAACTCTAAGATAGGTTTAGATTTTTTTGAAATATAAAACAGTTTTAGTAGGTCTATTTCGATGTAAGGTGTTTTTGACAAAAATTGAATGAATCTATTTTCATAGGTTTCAACAAAAAACTGTTACTCTTATTATTTACCCTTCCTCTATTTTAGATAATTATTTTTATAAACTTATTTCACTAATACACAACGCCCTGAACTCTCCAGTCGGAAATCGTCTATCTCCACTCCTCTACCTTTTCCATTTTCACGTTTGGGGTCTCCATGTGTGACGTCACGAGACCCAGAATGTTCCAGACCGGAATTCCATCTCCCCCTCTCCAACTACATAGATCTCGGCTAGGCCGTCTTATCTGTTGTGAAGCGTCGGCGCCAGACGCGGGGTGCGGGGTAGAGACGGGGATGAGGCCATGCCCATAACGGCGCCCCATAGTTTTCCCATACTACTGGTGAGTGACTCAAAATGGCCAAGTTCACAGTGACAAGAATGAAACGCCATGTACAGTAAAATCTATTCATGCTTTCATTTTCCCCGTCGGGGTTTCCCAGGACCATTTCCTACAAAACTGGATCATGGGGAGTATATTTTTTTCTTGCTTTTTTTTTTTAAGAAACCTACCGCGAATCATTGTCCTGCAAACTTACCCTCATTTAAGCGCATGCGGGAGATTTGGTTCTTTTTGTTAGTTTTCCTATGTGGGGCCAACGTTATTTGAGGCGCACGTTTTTTGAGGCGAACGCTTTTTGGGGCAAACGCTTTTTCCTCACCTTCCACAATTTCCATTTGGAATGTTTCTTTGGGGGGGGGGGGGGTTATATTCGATAGAAATTTTACATAAATACGTTGAAAAAAATCACAATCGCCCCGTCAGAAAATTTTTCTGGATCCGCCCTTGGCTCATATCAACTTGTCAAAATAAGAAGGTGCTATCTCGGCAGAACCAAATAGAAAGACTCCCTGCTTCAGAGATCGCTGGTGTTCCCAATACTATTTACATGCGATTTGGCAGCTTCCGTATTTCGCCACCGAGATGGCACCTTTTTATTTCGTTCTACCGAGATAAGACGTTGTCATTTGGACACGTCAATAATTTTAGAAATTGGTAGAGGAGGCAGTTCACAAGAAATGGTTTTCTTATTCCAGAAATGAATACAAATTAACTTCATCATATAACACTCAGTTACAAAATTTTATAAAATTCGTGTTTATTCGATTTTTATGGTATTTCCTTACGTATTTTGAAACGCTGATTCTGAAACTAACCTTCTTTTTTCCTTGCAGCAATATTTTCGGAGATATTTCAGATTTAATGTTCTATATCAAACTCAAATGTCTCATTCATTGATGATAAACAAACTTTTGTTATAATATCTAGTGTCACAAGAAGTTTAAAAAAATTAAAATTTGTATAAAATTCGTGTGTATTAAAGTTTAATAGTATTTCTTCATGTATTTCTAAGCGCTGATCCTGAAACTATCTTTCTTCTTTTCGTAACATCAATATTTTCGGAGTCATTCAAAATTTATTGTTCAATATCACATACAAAATGAAAAAATAATATTGCACAATTTTTTTTTTACTTTCAAAAGGGCATATATCCACTTTTGAAATTTTTTTTTTTTTTTCGTTGATCGTATGTTTAGGATGAGCCCTATCAACATGTGTATCAGTTTCCTCCAAAAAAAGCTTTCTATCACATATTAAAAGTGAGTTAAACATTTGCATTGCCACAAAAAGAGCATGCATCCAGTCACTGGATAATGAGATAATGAGAATCCAAACTTCTGGTAATTTGGTACGTGGTCTAGGACCAAACTAATGTAGTAACCTAGAAAAACCAATTCTTTCATAAATGCTGTGAAACGTTTTTCTCGATTTCCCAACAAAAACCAAAAGTGGGTATATGCCCTTTTGAAAGTAAACTCCTTAATTGCAAAAATGTAAAAAAAAATATAAGGTCATTTTCGGAAACATATTTTTTTCAATATAATTTTAATAACAAAAAAATTTTGTTTCTTCAAATTCACTGTAGAGATATTTAGCCGTAGTCTTAGATTCCGCTCGTTCAAACTTCAGTTCTGAGACAACTCTACTATGGTTAATTAATGTACAACATTTTCAATTTGGGTCCAATTGAAAATTTTCATAGAAATAATTTGTAAACCTTGTTGAAATCTACTAAAAAGAACGATTCAAACTTACGAATCTCTTAAAAACAAAAATTGCATATTTTTTAAAATGATTTAATTTTTCAATGTTCATCTAATTGAAAAATTTTATAAAAAAAGTTTCGAACTATATTTAATATCTAGTAAAAATGTGGATTGATCAGTATACTTTACGCTCAAAAATTGTTCGGTAGTGAAAAAATTTTGTTTATTCTTTAAATAATCGTTTGTTTTAAACAATTGAAAATTAATTAAACTTCTCCGCCTGTGAAAGAATTCTTCCACGTTCCAATAGATTCTAAAATCTCTTCCGAAAATTTTGGTGAAAAAAAAAAGTTATTATTTTGCAGTAGTTCAAAAGTTATTGATTTTTTTGTGGCCGCGCTCCGACCTCCAGCGCTGGTCGAGCACGCACAATTATGTAAACAAATGCATAGTTTAGGCGTTTATTGGAAGAAATTAATCGTTTTTCTTTCTTAGCAACATTAAATTATATGACTGGTATTATTTAGTGATTGAGATTGGTCACTCGATATTATTTGTTTATTTTATAAACAAAAGCACAGTTTGGTCATTTATAGACAGAAAGTAATAGTTTTTCTTTCTAATCGTCTTCAACTTACATAAGTGGTGATGTTTAGTGACAAAGAATTGTCAATCGATATTATTTGTTTATATTATAAACAAACCTTATAAACAAATGCATAGTTTGACCATTTATAGATAGAAAGTGATCGTTTTTTTCTAATCGTCTTCAAATTACATAAGTGGTGATGTTTAGTGATCTGTTTAAGGCAAGAGTGGAGCAAGAATGAATTTGAAATGGATCCTGAAATTATCGAAATGATTCACAAGTACATCTTGGAAGCTAATTTTTCTAGAACATCACAAAACATTTCCAGTGATATCGTTTGAAGGAAATAATAAAAAAAGATTAGCTTCTGTCTACAAATGGCTGAACTATGCATTTGTTCATAAAATAAACAAATAATATCAAATGACAATCCTTCTTCACAAAATATCACCACTTATTTAATTTAAAGACGATTAGAAAGAAAAACGATCACTTTCTATCTATAAATGGTCAAACTATGCATTTGCTTATAAAATTTGTTTATAACATAAACAAATAAGATCAAATAACAATTCTTCGTCACTAAATATCACCACTTATGTAATTTGAAGACGATTAGAAAGAAAAACGATCACTTTTTATCTATAAATGGTCAAATTATGCATTTGTTTATAAAATTTGTTTATCACATAAACAAATAATATCGACTAACAATTCTTCGTCACTAAACATCACCACCTATGTAAGTTGAAGACGATTAGGAAGAAAATCTATTACTTTCTGTCTATAAATGACCAAACTATGCTTTTGTTTATAAAATTTGTTTATAAAATAAACAAATAATATCGAGTGACCAATCTCAATCACTGAATATTACCAGTCATATAACTTAATGTTATTAAGAAAGAAAAACGATTACTATTGTCACTCCCAACTGAACCATGGCCTCCATCCGAGAGAGGCCTATTGTGGGTGGCACTGCGCGATACTGGTGACGTAACCGCATAATTCGTAGCATTGGGGAGTTAGCTCAATGCAACGTTGCTGACTGCAAGAGCCGGAGCTCTCGGGCGATGGGGTCGCCACATCCCTCGCCCCGTGGCGCACCAACAGGGCGACCCCTTTTCAGAGTAAATTATTTTGTTTCTTTTTAGTATATTTTAATTCAGGTAAAATTTTAATGATAATAAAATTTTAATTTTCAGCCCTTCAATCTTTCGCAAATGGTTGTTTTTAAAATATTTGGTAATTTCGCACAGTCTAATTTCTCTGTTGGAACTCATTGGTACCCACATTGCTGGGGTTTCTTACTGTATGTATATCGGCGGGGCGCGGTGGGGGGGGGATGAATCTAGGTGGCCCTATGGCCCTCTTTGCCGCATTTCCAAAAGGCCTTTGCTCGGTCACAACCCTTGCAGGTCGCTGCCATATAGCCAAAGCCTTGGCAGCGATAGAACCTTTTCACCTCCATCTTCTTTCGGACACGGTAGGACACCCATCCCACTTTTAGGTGTCCCGTGCGCACCAGTCTCTTTACCAGCTCTTCTGTCAGCTCTACGAAAGCCTTCAGATTACCTCTGAAGGTTTTTTTTGTGAGGCTGACTTTGACATCTCCTGCAGACTCGCCAAAGTATTTCCTTATAGCGGCCTCTACTTCTTCCGCCTCCGTAGTTTCGTCGAGGTCCAAGACCTCGACCTCCGTGCGGGGGACGAGCTCGTGCACGCTACCCCCACTACCAATAGCCTCCTTAATGGCAGCCGACAGTTTCGATCTGTCCCCTGCTGCAGGTCCTAGTTCCACTACGACCTCTCCGCTTCTCGTTTGCCTGACTTCCTTGATTTTTATGCCAAGGGTGTCAGGCTTGACTTTCTGCTTGAGGTCCTTGAGGACCTCGGCGTAACTCAGACCCTCGGCCGGTTTAATGAGAACCGCCTCGGGTCGAGCTCGTCTCCGCGTCGTCTTCCTTCCGCTTGCCGTCTGTGCTGACGCTGCAGAAGTTTCTCCCATCTTCTTTGGCGTTGACGTCGTTTTCGCTGCAGCGGTGCGGGTGCTCGCTTTTTTGGTCGCCGGACCGAGCGTAGCTCTATCCTATGCTAGCATAGTGGAACGCACCTACGCTTACTCTCACGCTCCCATTTATGTGCTAACATAAGGTGGAGCTATACTCGGCCTTATGTTAGCACATGGATGGAGCGGCAGTGCGAGGCGTAGACGTTCGAGCATGTCTAGGCCTTAAGACCTTATGCTCCGTTGCGTTAATTTTTACGTTCATGTAGACAGGGCGTCTGGCGAAACGTACTTTGTTCCCTTTTTGAATCACATTGAATCATTTTAAAATGCCTGCACTCAAAGAGAACATGCAAAAATTCCGTAACGCAGTTTGAAATGCTTTCACAACATAGGGCTTTTTGTTTCACGAACCCGGAAAGTTTCACAAACCGTATGTATGTTTTGGCTCACCCAATTACTTACGAATTATTTTGAATCTTTTTTCGTTTACTGCGCTCTGCAAAATTAACTATAATCTCTTTGAAAAAAAGAAGAAAATTTGGTTGGATTAGTCGTACAGATGAATGTTAAGACAACTGCAGGAAGGAAAGTGGGAAATGGTAAAATACAGTTCTACGGACAAGAAGCTCTTTAATGTACCTTTGTTTGACCGCAGAATGCTATAAAGATAAAGGAAATAAAACAATATTGTTAGAGAAGTTGGCTCACCCGACCAAAATGATGCCACATAAGATAGTCCAAAACACCTTGGGTCATACCCTGGGATCTGAGGTGGCGAACATTTAACTTCTGGTAACCCCATTCAATCCATCCAGCTTGCGTCGACACACAATTAATCAAACAGAGAGCATCAACTTTTTCAGGGTGTACTAATGCAAAACGTGCAAGAATATTCCCTCCTGCACCAACACCAAAACCTATTACTGATTTCAAGCCAAAGTGGCCTAAAACAAACAGCAATTGTTCCGCCAAATCCTCCATGGAAGGATAAATGTAACTGAAACAAAGAGAGAGACGAACATGAATAAAACAATTACTATTGTTTAAAGTAAAAGAAATATTGAACATACTTAATAATTAAGTTAATTATCTTAAATACAAAAATGACATGATTCGGTATTTGAATCATATTCCTTGTGTATTGTCATAGTTATTTACTTTACGATAACGAAATTTCAACAAATGTTGTAGGTTATTATTATTGTCTTGTAATACAATGTGGTTAAAATCTACTGTACTTTGCTTTTTTATTTTAAACCTCCGGTGAAATAGAGGTCTATACACGGTTCACCCTCGCTACTAAAATATATTATGGGAGTAATGCCAAGGAGTTAAAATGGAAAGTGGAAAGCCGAGGGAGGTTAATACAATGAAAGACCTTTCATGACAGAAAAAAAAAAACACTTTATTTCCACTTACAGCTGCGATGAATATGGCCAGGTCGTGGCAAGGCACTGGCGATCTTGTCACCCTCGTAAGTGCGTAGAGGCGTAGAGTGATAAGAGGTGTGAAGTTCCGTGGATGCGGAGATGGTCCGGAGAAGGACCGTTGAGAGGTCAGGAGCTTCCTTCGGGATCAGCTACAGGGCGGGAAAGCGCGAGCACACACACTAGCACTAGCTGGAAACGGTTAACGACCGAATGAACGAGCTGAGACTGAGCAACTGCTATGCTATGCTCGGTACTTCGGGTCCCCTCGGGGGATTCCGTTTCGTCTCGTGTGCGGCCCGACAACACTTTCCTGCAGGGCCGTGCCGATTCCCGCGTTATGGTAACGATTCTGTAACAAATATTATTTAAGTCCTTAAGCATGAACCGCCAGACAACTCCACTTCACTGGGTATGGGAACGCGAAATTTTTTTCTTCTACTAAGGTGGGCTTAGAATCACTGTATGTATTTGATCACAATCAGTGATAATCAGCGTCAAACCTCCCGCTCGACATTAGCTGAAACACAGCGAATGCACAACCCGGTCATACGTCGCAGATGGCCACCCATCCGAGTGCTATCCGCGCTCGAAACGGCTTGACATCTGGATTTTTCCTGAGTCGAGATTCACCTTGCAGCTAATGCTGTGGGTTAAATGGTGTAAATGTAAACTTGCAAAATAGTTTTCACATCACACATTTTTATATGAAATAAGCTTGTTCGAAGAAAAACAGCTTTTGCCGTTGAAAAGAAACAACATTGTTTGCCTTGGTCATATTCATAGAAACTGTTATGGTTGTTTTGTTTATTCTTATTCGCATAAATTCATAACCATTTATTCAACTAGTAAGTTATCAAATAACTGATATCATCCATGAGGTAATAAGTTTCAATTTTTCAGAAATACAACTCCGAATTTTTATCAAGTCTCGTATTTGTAATTTTATATTTTGCAAAAGAAATCTAATAATATTCCCGTCACCTAAATAGTTCCTACATTTTTAGTTTTATTGAGGGGTCAATTATGACTTTTCACATGTCAAAGACAGCCAGATACTAACCAAGACGTCACAATCATGTAATTTAAACTAGTAACCTCTTCCTCTTGAATCATGTAAATGTCAGATGTTGTGTTACCTGGGTACCGAGGCACTTTCGAGATGTGAGCAGTGAGCTGTCCTTCTTAGGGCATTCTGTGTCCTCATTATACAGTAGTTTCCGATCACCGAGCTCCTCATGTTCTAATAATCGACGCGTTTTCTCCTCTTGTGACGTACTGAGTCTTTTAATTAGTTCGGTTTTAATTTTTTCGTTTTGATTGTTTGGAGGCGGATTCACTATCACGTCACGAACTTCCTGCGCGACCTGTGTGTCTAAAGCACCGACGACGTATCCGAATGTTGTGTTGTCCGCTGTCACGCCCGCTGACCTGAAACTGGTTTCCACCCTTGAAACCCACAATTCTGGATCCTTAATATCAAATTGGGGTATACGCACGGCTACACGATTCACTGTTAATCCTGAAAGGTCTACGACGCCGTTTGCACCAGTCCGGCTATTCGGAAACCCGTGAAACCCGTTCGCGTCATCTGACTCTGTGTCCGGCATCGCGACTTGTTGATCACGTCGCGGTCACCACCTTGGGAGTCTGATGTTGGGAGTTTAAAATGATTTCACAGCATATACACTATTACAATTTATTCAAAAGTTAAAGGAAACTACAATGCTCAGAGTTGAACCGTACCGTGTCGCTTCCTGGCTAAGACTGGCCTTTTCGCCCCCACTTTCTATGTACCCCCGAAAATCCATTGTGCATTAAAGGACGAAGTTATCGTTAACTACCTAAAAATAAGAGATCTACAGAACTATGCTGATCCACGACGAAACTCAACTCTGAGGAATATTATCGAAGGAAATAATAATTCACTAGACTGAAGATTACAAGGATAATAAATACGAGTAAGTGGTATTTTGCACCCACACCGTCATTTACGCAATTCAGTGCATACATGCGGACGTGCCTGAAGGTGGCGCATAGGCGCTTCCGTACATCTCGCATAGATGTGTTAATATTTTTCAGCAAAAGACTCCTTCGAATCGAAGATTCTTCATACCGCAGCAAGATAACAGACAAGATTTCAAGGACTGCACTTAGGATCTCCCAAATTTGTAAACGCTCTTCTGCTTTCGATTTTAAAACGATAGATGTTATGCTTAATAATCCTCCAAGACCCGCTGTGATTCATTCTTGTTTTTCTAATATGCGTGTATCCCTTTTAGTAACCGCAGCCTGAGAATCTTTAAGCGATGCTTGCACCTCTATATTTAGCTTTGGAGGATCAAAAAACAATCCATTTGACGATGAGGGAAACTTCTTGATTAAAGCCTTCCGTTCTTCTTCTGTCAACACTTTTTTAATGACCTCTTCAACTCTTACGAACAGATCCGCATCTACTGCCGTAGCTAGGATTCGATCTGTTCTAACTCGATCTCCAATTGCTTGCAAAACTTTAACAGTGAGCTCTTCTGTTGGTTCGCCCACTGCATCTTGCTGAGCTAGGCTGATTGTCGATTCCTCGTCTATTGGCTTGCTAGCCAAATGACTCTGAGGTCCATTTGATGTCGGATTGTTCTGAAAGAGCCTGTCATTTGAGCCTGGGAAGTTTCGCTCTCTTCCGTAACTGTTCTGGGAGGCACAGACCTGTAATGTCGGTGTCTGGACCTCATCGAGCGGCGATCTTCATGGCCTCCTATAGAACAGAAGCCATAATCAAAATAAGGAAATAGCGCCTTGCAAGGCGTTTTTCCGTTTTCAGATTCCCACATCGGTTGGACCGACATGTCAACTAACTCCGACAAAAAAACAAATTCACCATATTCTCAACAGTTGGACCGTTGGGACAGGAAATAATCACACTGGGATTATATTAATCCCATGCGCAAAAGTCGACGCCCCCGACGGGGGTACGCTAACCTCAAAATTTACTTACTGCTGCGTTTACTGCGACTACGAGATCGGCGATAATCCAATTTTTCCTCCAACTCACGAATTTTCGTTCTTAATTCGTCGTAATCCACTTCTCCACGATTTTTATCTTTAGCTTTACTTTTTCCCTTCGCGATTTTGGAAAACGATGTGATGCCACAGGCACTTTGACAAAGAATGAAGACCGGTGGAAGAGCGGGAATTTTACTTATCTTTGGAAACAGTAGCTAAATACTACCTAATACTACCTCCGATGAGGTACTGTAATAGTTAATCTAGAGGAAGAGGCGCGAAATACAATTTTTGTATTTCAAGCTCTTAAATGTGGCTTCCGTTATTACCCCCGCAGCTTACCCAATAAAACTTGCTACAGGAACTCTATCTACCTCGGGTGCTGGCTAGAATAGATAGGACTAAACCACTAAAATACAGCCATAAATAGGCCCCAAGGTGACCGACCATCTTAAGCAGGAGCCCTTTGTCCGTAAACACGTCCAAATCACGAAATTAAAAATAAATGATTTTGCAAATAGTAAAATATATATTTTTTTTAAATTTATAATATTTGCTTGGTTACGAACAAAGAACCCCTCTTCTGGCAAGTATTCGGGTGAAATATGGTTTGTAGGCATCATAAAACCACACCTGGTTCTTTAAAAACTACTTTCTGAGTAGCTATAGATATAAATGTCAGAAAAGTGACTGAAACTGTGATTCTTTAGAGATTTTCTAATGTGTTAGAATTGATTTTCAGCCATTATTGGATCACAAAGTCTCACGTTTAATGTTGATTCCTAGTATTGAGGAACACTTAAATGAGGGAAATGTGTCCTGAATGGCACTGATTACGAAATGAGGCTGTGACGGGGCATCTGATCAAAGTCAATACAGTCAAAAATGTCCTCAAGACTTGAAATCGGACAAGAGTATCTTCATGATGTCATTGGTACCTATGCTAAGGAAACGCCAGAAAAAAACATGCTTTGAAGTATACAGAATTAAAAAAAAGATTTGTCGACTATTGCCTAGTAAGGTAAAAATAAACACACATAAGATGTGTAAAGTAAGTCATAAAATTATTGTGACAATGCTTGACCGTACGGCTCTTTCTGAAACTCCATCTGCAGCCACTTGGTACATATGTGAAGCAAGACCAACTTGTGCAGTGCGATGGTCCTGAAAATCATTGAAATAATTGCCACATCACGTCAAAAATGAATATTTACATAGTATTCGAATTATTTAAATAACTATGTTTTTAAAATTTTTAAATCTTCACATTTAAAACACGTATAAAACACATCTAAAATTTAAAAAATCAATTTAATGAAGAAATATTTTTTATTTCTTCCTCCCCTAAAATTGGAATGAACAAGGCTCGCTCGTTGAATCGAGCGGATTGCAACTATAACAGCTATTTCAATTTTTAGAAGTTGCTTGTTTTTAATTTGATGACAAAACTTCATCAAGAAAAAATGAGAAACAAGTGAGTTCTGAACATGCAAGTTGGCTTTATTCCACTCAACGGTTGAATTGTTACCAAAATTATTTTTACGTTGTAGACTGTCGGGTGAAGAAATTAATTTTAAATATTTTTACATGCTTAAGAATCTCATTTCTTCTGAAAAGTGTACCCTAAGACTGTTTTTTCTCAAATTTGCTGATATTCAAATTTTGTTGAAAAAAATTCTAACGTGCTGACAAATTATACTGATTTATTTTATTCTGTGGCTAATGCTCAATTATATGACCTTATGAAAAATTGATAAATAAATCAATATGTCTTATTTCTAGCGATAATACATGAAGGTGCATTATATAATTTGCTCAAAATACTTGAATCAATATATTATTAAAATATAGAAATTGAAGTAAATAGTCAGGCAATTCAAGGGATGTGGTCCGTAGAAATAATTTGTTCAAAACAAACCAAAGTTCTTTGATTATAAAAAATACTAGGTTTGAATCACATAAAAATAGTGCTTCATATGAAACATAAGTTTTTAAAGCATTCATCATTTTTAAACAAACCTATTTCTGAGTGAACTGGAGTTTGGACCCTTTTGAATCTTCTTAAATTTGATCGTACAGATTCTACAGTCTTACAGTTCAGTCTTGTAGTAAATCTTACAGTTAGTGCTGTCACTATTTACTACTTTTTTATACGTTCACTTGCTTCTTTTTTATGCTTGCGAGCTAATTTAAAGGAAAGAACATTTTTTTCGATATATCAAAGGTAATCGCCGGCATTAGCTGCTAGGTGAATCTCGACTCGAGAAGAGTCCAGATGTCAAGCCATTTCAAACGCGAATAGAACTCGGATGGGTGACCATCTGTGACGTACAACCGTGTTGTGTATTCGCTGAGATTTCACTAATGAAGTTTGACGGCGCCGAGGATGATTGCGTGCATTTAATGGGTTTGGTCACCTGGTCCATGTCTGACCTCGAGAGGCTTAACAGCATCATCCGAGTGAAAATGTATAACCACCGAATGCACCATGAAAGGACAGCTGTGGAGATAATAGTTCTGCCACGCAAGTTCGGAGGCGGAGGGATCTTGGATGTTCGTCGATTGTGTGACTCTCAGGTTACGAAATTGCGCGAATATTTCTAAAAAAGGACACATCTCATTCTACGACTACATTCTATAGAGTAGACCCCTTAAAACTTGCAGCTGTTGTTTTCCAGAACACCGCACATCTCACCGCTGAACAGCTAGCTACTCATTGGCGAGGTAAACAGCTGCACAAGCAACACCCCCAAACATTAGATCCTTCTTGCGTGGATAGTGATGCTTCAAACCTTTCGTTAAGGCGGGGAGAACTGTTTCCGGAGACCGAAGGATTTATCATTGCCATTCAGGACAGGGTAATCAAGACGAGGGATTACCAAAAACACATCCTCAGTATGGCGGAAATTATTCACAGATGCCGTCTTTGTGGAGATCCCAACGAGAACATCGAGCACATGATTGATGGCTGTACGATGCTTGCCTCGCAAGAATACACGCGCAGACATAATGATGTTGCTGGGACCATTCACCAACAAATTGCCCTGAACACTGGTTTACTAGAGAGATTTGAGTCTTACTACGAATATAGCCCAGTTAAAGTACTAGAGAACGAATACACAATAGTCCAGATGTCCTCTGGTTAGATAAATGTGCTCAGCACGTGACAATAATAGACATAAGCGTTCCCCTTAAAAATAACACTTGGCTCCGATATACTGAGAAGATCCAGAAATATTCGGAGCTCAAGCAGGAAATCCTGACCTTGTTGAGAGTAAACAAGGGTAAAAAACACCCGATCGTGATCTCCTCCACTGGGAACGTTCATGCGACATGCGTACAAATCTTGGAAGAGCTTGGAGCTTGAAATTCGCTACATATAATTCAGAAGGTAGTATTGCTGAACATGTGCCGCATTGTCTGGAGTTTTCTGGGCGTAAACAATGATAGCGGCTAAAATCGCCTTCTATGGACGTCCCGCGTACACGGCAGATGACTGTTATCATCACATTTTTAATTTTTGACTTTTAATTTTTGACCGCCGTTTAATGTAAATAAAATTAATATTTTGAGTCGTTGGTCTCAGTCGTTGACATTGGAACCAGCGTTTGTAAGAGAGATGAATCCCTATAAATGAACTCTCCAGTATGAATGTTGGATCCCAATAGACTCTCCAGGATGAATCCTTGGATCCCTATAGATGGGTTCTCCAGTATGAATATTGCATCTCTATAGGGCTCTTCAGTCTGATTGTCGGAACCCTATAGACGGGCTCACCATTGTGTATACTAGCGAATTATGACGAATGCGCAAGCAGAATATAGAGTTCCGAAACAACGACTGATACCAGCGAATCTACTAATCACTTGCCGCGTTTCGCGACCGAGTTTAGTAGCAAAGTACAAGGTCATGAGTACCTATGGGTGTAAGATGAACCAACATAATAATGATAATAACAATATCAAAGGTACAATTTGCTTTATTCGAACAAAGTTTTTTCTAACTGTTCTAGCAAATATATTGATCAAGCTCTTAGCAATTTTTCAACAACTTAAAATATAATTAGTTGCAATGGTTAGTTACATTTAGTTCAGTTTTTTATTTGTATGCTACTGATTTAAAAATTGATTTGAATGATCAGCGTATTATGAGCCTATTATAAGTGCACTTATGTACGTCGCGTCGGGCGTGTAATACGTTGCCTGCATTTCGCTCGCACTTAGTCTTCAGAACTTCAGTCCGGCGAGAATAGCGGAATATTGCCAGCATGTCGTCATCGATACAGCGTGTATGAAACGTATCGGGGCCGCTTATTACCTGGAATAGAGCATCGCTTCGATTTTTGCAAGTGGTCAGTAAGAAAACTAAAAGAGAAAGAACTGATTAAAACCGCTAAGCAGAGAATTCAGAAAGAGTTAAGAGAAAATATGGGCTTGACTATTGATATAACAAAGGATGGTTGCCGTGAAAAAATTGCCCTGGTCGGCCAAAATACAATAAGGTTTCTTGTCAGATCCCGGCCGGGCTACCCGTGGTTAGGTTTCAGTGGCGGGAACTGGTCGGGAGCAAACCGGGTTCCTTTTTTTCTCGAATGATCTCAAGGTAAGGAGCCGACCAGGCACTAGTCGGGATACTTTTTTTTTTAGAAATTACAACATTTTTAAGAGACATAACATGCTCAATAACTCAATAACAGATGCTAGATGAATTATTATTTGCAAAGTATCATTAAAAAATTTTAAAATAAATGAACAACATAGTGCGCGGATAATCAATATTTTTATATAAAGTATATAGTGCTGTTCAATCCTTCAATCCTTTCTTCCTTCCTAACGTCAAATCACCGCATGCTCCGAGCAATTGCTAGGAAATTTGAAGAAACCAACTCTGATCTTGCGGCAATAATTTGATAATTTGATTCTTATAGTTCACAGTATTCTTCACGATGAGCCTTTAAAATTCAAATCAAGTTACCAATTTCTCTCCTGGAGCAAAATTTTAAAACCGGTAAGTGGGCGGATTACCCAGCCGGAATTTGAGCTGCAATCCGACCAGTTTAGCGTGAAGTTACCCCGAACGGCGCGTGGTTGAAACTGAAGCTATCTGCCCGGGTCCCAGACAAATCTCTGATTCGCTTTCCATACAGGTTCCATTAAGCACGTACATTTTCCCAAGATCCAGAGTTAACATCCACCATTGCAGGTGTTAACAAAGAAATAATTCATAAGTGCAGTATCATTTTGCAGGCTTTAGTTTGCAGAGTAAAGATAAATGCTAGTGCTTTTGAATCATATGGCTTTGAAACCACAAATATGTGTGCATCTCTATTACTGATACTAAATGCGAGCATCACTCGCAAGTGTAGAAGAATTGCAACAACAAAGATTTAATTATTAAATTACTGTAATCATCTGATCATAAACATATACACAGATCCTTAATTACCCTGATTGAACCTCAATTTTAAGCCAAAGAAAAACAGTTTTAGATCAAACTGAATTATTTTTTTCTCTGTGAATATATGGCCGAACAGTGTACACGCAGAGCCGGATTAACCCTGTCCGGGCCCCTAGGCAATCCAATCACGTCCCTCCAGGTTGATGAAGGGATGTGAGTAACTTCCAGATGATCGACTCCAGGAATCCTGTACGGAAAAAGAGGTATTTTTCCTATGTTACCGTAGGGGGAATACCTATATTAGCATATGGATTTTGACTATGTCAACATAGGAATTTTTCCTATCTAATTCGAAAAAAATCGTTTGGAAACTACATATTTCACATTTTTGTCGGATTTAGACTATAGGCAGGTGAAATGAGCAAACCGACCACACAATAAATGTAAAATTCATTTATTAAGAATCATTCTTAATTATAATTTGATATTTTTCGAATGGTAAATGCTCAAAAATTTTTGAAATTACAAAACGAAAATATTCTTCTGGTTTTCTGTTTCGAAATATTTGTTACTAAGAAAATTCGAAGTGTATTAAGAAAAATTTTAAGTTGCCATGGAAAACAAAATTTTTTAATTGCAATTAATCATGATTAATCATGATTATTGATCATTAATCGTCATTGATAATCATCGATTATTGTTTTTGGAATTTATGTACATGAGTATAGTTCCTATGTTAACATAGGATTTAACCTCATGTTGTCATAGGGATAATGCCTATGTTAACATTGGGATTTTCCCTATATGCCATAGGAATAATTCGTATGTTACATAGTAAAATATCCTATGTTGATATTAGAAAAATACCAATGCCAACATAGAAAAAGTACCCCTTTTTTCTTCATGTATTACTACAATGTCCTTTATCAAAAATTCAAACTTCTGTTATATAATGTAGTTTATAGATAATTTCATTCCGAATTAACTTACGTGCAATGATAATTCACCTACACGCATAACACTGTGTTACAAAAAACAAAAATTTGGAGACACTTTTATGCAGACCTAGCACAAGTTGTAGATCTAGTAAAACTAAGAAAAATTGTAGAGGAGAAATGTTCCATACACCCCCAAAATCTCATTTTTTGGCCAAAAAATCGTTTTTGGGAGTTTTATGAGAAAAATCACTCATAACTTCCCTAATTTTTATCCGATTCGCTATTATTAGCTACTACTTGTTACTAGATGGTTCTGTATGAATGGAGTATTTCTCCAATTGACATGCGTCGAAAAAAATACTGATATTGTTGTCGAGGAATTCCATACAAATTTTCAGAAAAACTTTTCATTCGATAAAACGTTTTTTTTTCTTAGAGCGTGCACGGGCCCCTAGTCGATGCGGGGCCCCTAGGCAGTTGCCTACTCTGCCTCATGAATAATCCGGCCCTGTGTACACGTTGCTTCAATTTGCTCGAAATAATAACACACGTGTTGCAAAAATCAATCTTGTCACGACACAACACTGTGAAGAAAATTTAAAGTCGTTTGTAATAAAAACATAATGTATTTCTGTATAAAAATGGCCAAATGGGCATTTTTAAATAAAATTTCTCAAAAAATTACCAAATATGTTGCAAAAATCGATTTTTTTACAACACATTACTGTTAAGACAATTTGAAACAGATTCAGTGAAGGTGAAAATGTGTTTCTATAAACAAGTGTCCGAGTAGTGCATTTGTTTACATAATTTTGTTTTTTACATTAAGAAAAAAGTTGGAACAACAAAGTTTTCTTATGAAACATCGCTATTAAATCAATTTAAATTTGTTTTAGTGAAAGCAGAATGGATTTCCCTGAATGAATGGCCGAATACTGCATTTGTTCACAGCGTTAACAAATATGTTTACAGTAAAAAGTTTTTTAATAAAACGTCATATGAATGATAACTGCATCATTTGCAATCTCAACGCTCGAGAAACGCTTAGTCATTTTCTTTTGTACTGTTCAATTTATAAACCCATCAGAGACCAGTTCCTAAAGCCCTACGTGAGTAACCGAATATGCGACAATAGGACTTTCATTTGCCTCAGAAAGAATCTATTTGCGAAAAACTTCATCTAATCTTACAGCCGAATAATTCTGTTTGTATAAAAAATATATTCACATAGTTCAAAACAAAACACGCAAGAGCACATGGGGCGCATACTTTTCTTCTATTCTCATCATAAGAACATTTATCTGCATGCCTCACTTTGCAAACTATTGTGATGTGATAGAATTATGCAAGTCACTCATGTCAGAGAAAAAGTTATCTGGAAACAAAAGCATCATGCTCTTGCGTGTTTTTCTTTTTTTTGAACAACGTGAGTATATTTTTTATACAAATAGAATTATTTGGCTGCAAGATTAGATGAAGTTTGTCGCAAAAGGAGAATGTTTGCTGCAAAAAGATTCTTTCGGAGACAAATGAAAGTCCTATTAACCTTCAATTGAGGAGAAGATTCCATTGTTGTCAAGTGAAATCCATTTTACACAAGAGGATATTTCTCTGGGTACGTTGAATAATTTTTTTATTGTAAGTATGAAACTTAAATATTAAAATGTGTGTATCTTGCGAAAGGAAGCGATTTATTTGATTCTATCTCAGCATTTAACCACATTTTCTCATTTTATAGAAGGATACATTATTATGTAGGATGTCGTGGCATTTTATAAAAAGTATTATGCGAAAATAGACACCATTATTTATTATTATTTAGAATCAACGTTGATAAATCGACTTTAAACTATGCAACAATCTGCGTATATATAAAAGTAAGAATTTTTTAATTTTCACCTAAAATAGCAACTTCGGATGCAGGGACGGAAAACTTGTTGGACAGACTTTGAAGTGCTTTTTGAAATCGTTATCTCCAAAGTATTGAACCCTATTTTTAAATTGAAACAGAGTATCGTTTAATCTGGTTAATTTGATAGATTCTTTTTCAGAGGCCTTTCGCCAGTGTTGATGTTAAGAACAGCAGAGGTCGCCCAGCAAAAAAGAAAGTATTGACACGAATTGAATTGAAAAGACTAAGACACCCCGCAAGTCCCGCTTTGCGACAGTGACGCATTGGACCAGTGTTTCAATGCATGTAAATTGGAAAAGACTGTATTTTAATTTTGAATCTTTCTATACGTACAAATACGGTGCAAAAGCTTGAAGTCAGCAAATTCACTTCAATGCGTCAGCACGCAAACGCTTCAACATTGGTCAATGCGTCTGAATTCGTAAAGACACACTCGGATTCGCCCCCATTCATCACGGCGAATTTCAGAAAGTGTTGATTTATACAATTTAATCCGTCGCAGGAAAATCAACGTGTGGGGCATACGGAATTTTTTGTAAATGATAAGTAAATTGTTCCGTAGCTCAGTGAGGACTCTGTGGACTGATACAGGAGGGATCGCTGGTTCAAGCCTCGACGCATTTATATTATATTTATATAAGGGCTTTCGTTTCCAGTACCGATCGTGAGAGAACGCTGTTGTTTCAAGTGTCAGTTTTTTGGCTTTGGTGAAGGGAATAAGCGTGTGTGGATGCAGAAAGGGCAGTAAGTGCGGAGATCAGGTGTAAAGGAAGAAGGGTGAGTGAAGGCAAAGGTGTAAAGGGTGCAAGAAAGTTGTGTGAAGTGAAAATTCAAGCGTGCGAAGTTTTTGAGGTTAGGAGCAGTAAAAATAGTTTCTGGGCAAGGGGGCAAGAGGACGGTGAGTGAAGTGCGGGAAACGTCGCAGATTACTGGGTAAGGTAGGATGCCGACGTATGGAAGACCAAAAACGGGCGCCAGAGGGCGACAGTCAATAGACAATCGCATAGAACAGGTAGCCGAAATAACAGGTGACAATGATGAGAGCGCGGTTAGTGGGGAGAAGGGGGAAGATGACAGTAGCGGTGAGACGTTAGAGACGCCGACCAGGGAGGGGACGGCAGAGAGAAGGGATTCAGGTACGGGACATAAGCGCGGGAGACCCTCTAACCTACAGCGCCTTAACAGGCTTGGCAGCGCGGGTTCGAACAGGAGTTTAGACGAATGGCGAAACAAAGTGAGCGCGACCAGTAGTGAAGGGGAAGAAAAAATAAAAAGAGATGAAGGGGACGATGATTCAGAAAGGGACAAGGATAACAAGAAAGTTAGGATTAAACGAAAAACACTAGAAAGACCTAGGGGGGATGGGAGGATGATTGAGAATCTAGCAGCCCTCATAAAAGGGTTCAGAGAGGAAACAATGAAGGGACTGGATGATATGAATAGGGATATGAATAGGCAGGGGAAAGACGTAAGGGGGGAAGTGAGAAAAGTAAGAGAAAAGTGGGAAGAGTGGGATAAACTCTGGAAAGAGGAGAAAGACAAGGAATGGGGTAAACTAGAGAGCATAGAGAATAGACAGACAGAGTTTGACGAACAGAGAAACAGTGAGATAAAACAGTTGGAAGAACGGGTAAGCAACTTAGAAATCAGGAATGAGCATATGGGGAAGGAAACGGAGAGTGCAGAAATAGTAAAAGGGAGTGATAACTTGCAAAATGAGAACGAAAGATTGAAGAAAAGACTGAGTGAGATTGAAAGAAGATTGGAAGGGGAAGAAAGAGCGAAGAGGAAAAATAACATAGTAGTTAAAGGATTGAAAGTGGAGAGTGAAACAAGGGAAGCGGAAATCAAAAATGTTTTGAGAGATATTGGAGTTCAGGTAAGGGTAGAGGGAGTTACGAGAATTGGATGGACAGAGGAAGTAGAAGAAGGAATGTTTCTAGTGAAAATAGGGAGTGAGGAGGAGAAAAAGAAAATTATGGAGAACAAAGAATTATTGAGAGGAAGAAGGGAAAGAATTGAAGAGGATCTGACATGGAGGTAGAGGAAAAGGAGATGGCAAATAGAGCAAAAGGCATGGGTAGAGAGGAAAAAAGGGCGCATGGTATGGATAGGGAGAGACAGATTATGGATAAATGGGAAGAATGGTTTTGAGACGAAGAATTAGAAGAAATAAGGAAAAAGGGAAAAAGATTTGAGAAAGGTAGAAGAAAGGAAGATTCAAAAGATTTTAAAGATCAAACAGAGGGGTTTCCAAGCGGCAAGGCGGAAGAAAAGTGAGGAGGATAGGTGAGGGAAGGGAAGAGAAAAATGTGAAAATAGCTTTCTGGAGTGTGTCAGGCTTGAAGAACAAGAATGAAGGATTTTGGCGGGAGTTAGAAAAGTGGGATGTCATTATGATGAGTGAAACCTGGGCGGATGCGAAGGACTGGAAGGGAATGAAAATGATGTTACCTAAAGGTTATGTGTGGACAATGCAAGAAGCAAGAAAGGAACACGTTAAAGGTAGAGGGATGGGCGGCATGGTCTCAGGGGTGAGAAAAGAACTGGCAGTGAAAGGGAGAACAGAGGAGGATAGGGAGGAAAAGGATGGAACAATGGTAAGAAGGATTATAATTGGAAAAGTCAAAATAGCGGTGGTTTGTATATATAGAAGAAGAGGGGAGGAGGAAGGTTGGAGAGTAATAAGGAGGTGGATGGAGGAAAACAAGGAAGAGTTGGTTCTGATAGGAGGTGACTTGAATGCCTGGACTGGCGAGCAAGGGGGAGGGATTTAGGATGAAGAAAAGGAGACCTATGTAAGGAGCTCCAAACATAGGGAGACAGACCGGGAAGGGAGGTGGTTGTTAGACGAAATAGGAGAAACAGGATGGTTTATATGTAATGGCAATATGAAAGGTGATGAGAAAGGAGAGATCGCATTTATAGGGAAGGGAGAAACAGTAATAGACTACATCCTGGCGGAAGAAAGAATGAGGAAGATGATAGGCAGTACGAACGTGGGGAATGAGATAGGGTCCGAGCACTTCCCAGTAATAGCTACACTGAAAGGTGGCGTCCGAAAGCGTGGCAGACGGAGAAAGGAAAGAGGGGGAGAAAGGAGCACGAAAATGTGAGTCAGGGGGGAAGAAAAACTAAGAGAGTTTAAACAAAAAATGGAAAAGGAGAATGTTAGGTATGAAAAAGAGGAGGTAGTAGACTCGTTAATTGAAAGGTTGAAAGGGTCGATTGAGAAGGTAAGGGATGAGAGAGGTACAAAAGAAGGAAAAGAAGAGGGAAAGAGAGGCTGGTGGGACAAGGAATGCAGGGAGAGCAAAGAGATAATGAAAGAGTGTGTAAAAAAATAGAGGAAAGGAGAAATGGATGAGTGAACGGATTATTTCAGGGGTCTGTTAGGGGGAGAACAAAATAGGATCAAAGGGGAAAATAGAAGGATAGTCCAAGCAGAAATGGAGGAAGGGAACGGAATAACAAGAGAAGAACTGGATAAGGCGATAGATAGACTAAAAAGAAACAAGGCTACAGGAGAGGATGGTATGGAGAACGAAGCGATAAAGTATGGGGGAGAAGGGGTTAGGGAAGGGATCTGGAAGATTTGCAACAAGGTCTGGGATGGAAAAGGGTGGCCGGAGGAGTGGATGACAGGGCATGTGGTACCGCTTGTCAAGAAAGGGGAGGGCAAGAAGGTAGAGGAGTACAGAGGGATCACTCTCATGCCAGTGAATTATAAAATATACGCAGAAATTCTAAGAAAAAGGTTAGAGAGTCAGATAGAAGAGAAACAAAGTATACCAAACAATCAGACGGGATTTAGAAAAGGGATGGGGACAATAGATAACATTTACGTACTCAACTACTTGGTCAACAGAAATTTAGGGAGGAAAAGAGGGAAATTAGTCTCCTTGTTCGTAGACTTTAAAGCAGCTTTTGACTCAGTAAATAGAAAAGTGCTATGGCAGGCATTGCAAGAGAGGGGAATAGAGGAAGGGTTGGTGGAGAGGATAAAGGACATTTTTACTGAAACCAGGATAAGGGTGAAGATAGGGGGGAAAAAAGGGGAGGTGTTCTGGACAGGAAGAGGTCTGAGGCAAGGGTGCCCGTTGAGTCCGCTACTCTTTAATATGCTGCTGGAAGACTTAGAGGAAACGCTAAAGGAGAAAGGCAAAGGGGGAACGATTTTGGGTAATAGCCAACTATACTCTCTAGCATACGCAGACGACGTAGTGTTGTTAGCAGACAATGAGAAGGGAATGGACCTAATGATGAGAATTTTCGAAGAGTATGTGGGAACGAAAGAACTGACGGTGAACGTAGGGAAGACCAAGGTGATGTGCTTCAGAAGTAGAAAGACCAAAATAGGTTACGTTTGGAAGACGAACGGACAAACAGTGGAAAGTGTGGAGTAATTCTGTTATTTAGGTTTTTGGTTTGAGGCAGGAGGGGGAATCGAGGTGCAGGTGAGGAAAAGAATCGAGTGTGCCAGTAAAGTAATGGGCCAAGTATGGGGTATAGGAAAGAGAAGGTTCAATGACGATTGGAGAATGAGGGTTTGGTTGTTTGATGCGTTGGTTTGGGCGGTGAACATAGGAAAGTGGAAAGCATGCATGAGAGATTTCTGAGATGGGTAATGGGGGTTAGTTGGAGTTGCCCAGGATAAACATTAAGGGAAGAATAAGGAAGTGAAAAAATGGTAACTAGACAAATTAAGAGAGCCTGGAGGTTTGAAGAGAAGTTGAAAAGGGGAGAGGGAGCAGAATAGCACATGTATGCTTGGACGAAGTTAGGAAGAAGGAGACGAGAGGAAAGTTGGGAAATTCGAAATGGCAGGAAGAAAGGAAAAAAATGAGGAGGGTTTGTGATATACAAGAAGGGGTTCTGGATTGGCAGAGCATAGAGTTAGAGTTATTAGTAAGACAAGGAGAAGAAAGATGGAGAAATATTATGGATTCGAGGTACAATAGATGGTATATGATGGTCAAAGGGTTAACGGAACCAGAATATTTGCAAAAAATACAGAAGGAAGACAAATGGAATAGGGTGGTACGGTTCAGAATGGGAAAAGGAGTGAGAGCTTGTAGATATTGGATGGCTGAAGAGGACAATCTGTGCAGAGAATGTGGATAGGAAATTGAGTTATGGGCATGTTGTTACAGATGTGTACAGGAGAGGAAGATGGACAGTTGAGTGTGGATGAGTGTGTAAGATGGATTTTGGATGGTAATGGACAGGGAGTGACGTGGATGAAGAAATTGGAAGAAGTAAGAGAAAGCAAGGGAACAGGCCAGAGCCAAACGGGTATACCATTAAGCCATTTCCCTTTCAGGGTAGGCGTGACACTACCCCATTTGGGTAGTGTTTCTAGGTGGATAGTTTCTTGTAGTAAATAACTACAAGTTGGGCTCACCACACCCACGATGTGCCAATAGCACGCAGTATTCTCGAATGGTCACCCATCCAAGTACTAACCGCGCCCAACGCTGCTTAACTTCAGTGATCTGACTAGAACTGGTTTTTTCAGCATGGTATGGCCGTTGGCAATCCTAGTAAAGGAAAGTAAATAAAAAGTTTATTTCAAATCATGGAAGAGCTTTTTTCATGGTAAGAGGATTCGGAAGCCCTGGAAGATCGCTTATTTGTAGAATTAGTAGCATTAAGATTATTGCTATTATTATAAGTAAGGCGAAACATTAGAATATAAGCAGCGGTTAAGTTAGATTAAGGATGGAACGTAAATATATGTACAGGGAGCGGAGGCCCTCAAACCCGTAAAAGGGAGAGATTAAATATACATACATACATACATATTATATATATAAAAATATTTAACTATTTAATTATTCCTATTTAATTCACCCTGTTTTCGAAAAAAATTCTTAACACCTGTGTAAATAGGATCTGAGTTTTTTGGAATGCTTGAAAACCTTCCAGTGACCAAAATACACTTGGAAAAAATCGCCATGACCCAGGATTAAAAACTGGAAGTACAACGAATTGGTTAATTTTTTATGTTTGATATTTAATAAAATAAACATTATAATTTGTGAATTACTTCCTATTAAAAAAATTTTTTATTATAGATTTTATTGCACCTTGTGTCGTTTTTCAAAAAATTTAATTTTTTTATTTCGAATGTTATTTTTAAAGATTAAAACAAAAACTACGCCTCCTCTCAAAAAATTATTAATTGCAAATTTGGATGAGTTTTCACTCTTTCCCGGAAGAACAAATTTTATCTATTCATTTTCTTCATAGCTTTTGTCGTTTGTCCAAAAATTTAATTTTTTATTTTTAATGTCGTTTTTTACGAATAAAACAAAAACCACGCATCTTATCAAAAATTGATTAATAACAAATTTGTAGCTCTTTTTTGGATGAAAAAATTTTATATTATTTTTTTTGTAGCTTGTGTTGTTTGTTGAAAAAATTTAATTTTTTTCATTTTTAATGTTGTTTTTTTACGAATAAAACAAAAACTGCGTGTCTTATAAAAAAGTGATTAATAACAAATTTTTAGATCTTTTTTGGGTGCACAAAGTTTGTTGGTTCATTTTTTTTTTCGCATCTTGCATAGTTTGACCGCAAAATGGAATTTCTGTTTTTTAATTGTTTTTTGTGCGATGAGTATTTGAATTTTCGATTTTTCGAAAAAATTCGAAAAGTACTTCTGATAATCTTATAGGGCTTTCAAAAAACAATGCTTTTCTTCTCTTGACTTTTTTTCATATAGTGCGTTGACAGATCAGTCTACAGGCCACAATTTTAATCCAATTTTAATGTTTTTTTTCTAAATTAAAGCTTATAAATTTCTCATAGATCGGTCAAGGCCGATTTTAAACAAGTTTATTTTCATTTTTTTATTTCATAACAAAAATGAAAAAAAAAATGTTTTTTTTTAGATGAGTGCCGGTTTAAAAAAAAAACTTGGATTCAACCCAAACTACCTAGAATCAATAAAGCAACTATCCAGAAGAGTTGTCTGATAGCTTAGAAATTGTTTCAAAATGTATTGAATTTGTTATAAACAAATAAGTGAGTGAAAATACAATAACAACTGAGGATTTTTTCAACAAATCTAATTAACAAATGCACTGTCTGGCTATTTTGAGACGTAAAAACTTGGGGTTTTCAACGTAATAAAGTGTAAATAACTGATTTCTAAACTTTTAGGGTGATTATACGACAATTAATCATTTTCATTGTTAAGAATAATTGTTTAAACAAATTTTATTATCTCATGCATTTTTAAGAAAAAAATTAAGTTTCTTAAGAATATTAGCAGGCTGTTATTCAGTGATGGCTCTGTGTCATCGGTCGATAACAATTCATAATTTTTTAAACAAAACTAATTAACAACTGCGTTTTGCGGCTATTTCTAAAGGTCAAACCGTGTTTTTTTTAACGTAACCAACTTTTGACGGTTACGTTAATTTTAGATATCCCCGTGAAACACGGAATTTTTTGTTTATAAATACATGAAAAAAATAAAAATTGTCTATAAAATTATTAATGACAACAACAATAGTGGATCGTTATTGAGCTTTCTTAAAAAAATGTTTGAAAATTAGTTATTGATAGTTGGTTACGATGAAAAAACCAAGTGTTTACCTTTAGAAATAGCCGAACAATGCATTTGTTCTTTAATTTTGTTTAAGAAATTTTCAATTGTTATCGACTGATAGCACAGAGTCATTGCTAAATAAGAGTCTGCTAATTCTCTAAAGAAACGCAATTTTTTCTTAAAAAATGGATAAGATGATGAAAATTTGTTTAAACAATTGTTGTTGACAATGAAAATTGTTGATTGTCATATAAGCTTCCCAAAAATTTAAAAATTAGTTACTTATACTTCATTACGTTGAAAAACCTAAGTTTTTACTTATAAAAATAGCCCTTCAGTGCATTTGTTAATTAAATTTGATTAAAAAATCATCAGTTGTTATTGGATGAATAAACCTGATAATTTTGTGATATTTCCGTATAATTTTTGGCCGATTGAATAGAAGAAAACTTGATTTATTTCAACATAACTACCTGCTATGGATAATTGTTTATAAAATTTGTTTATAAAGTAACAATTTATTTATTATATTTTATGAATTCAATGAAAAAACGGTTTTTGTCTACAAATTGTTAAAATGTTGTGCAAATAAATTCACGAATCACTGTCAATCCCCATGAATCCATTTTCACTCATCTATTTGTTTATAACAAATTCAATAAATTTTTAAACAATTTCTAATCTATTACACAACTTTTCTGAATAGTTGCTTCATTGATTCTAGGTATTTTGGATTGAATCCAAGTATTTATTTTAAGCCGGTACTCTTCGAAAAAAAAAATTGCATTTTTGTTATTGAATAAGAAAATATAGAAAACCTTTTCAAAAATAAGCCTCGACCGATCCATGGAGAATTTTATTAGCTTTGATTTAGAAAACAAAATTAAAATTGGATGACAATGGTGGTCTGTAGACTGATTTGTCCAGAAACACCTTTTTTGCCCCACTGTGCGTCGGCACAACTCTGCTCTAAGATCGTTACAGAACAATGTGCCCTTCATGTTCCATTTCTGTGACACGTGTCACATTCTAGTAACGTAGCAGTTCTGTCCCTCTATGATGTAGCAGTTCTATCACTCTGTGATATACCAATTACATTACATAATTCCAGAACTGTTACGTATGCTTACTGTAACAGCGTTACAGAACAGTGTGCCCTTTATGTTCTATTCCTGCAACACATGTATTCTAGTGACGTGACAGTTATATCACTTTGTGATATACCAGTTACATTACGGAATTACAGAACTGTTACGTATACTTACACTAACAGCATTACAGAACAGCGTGACCTTTATGTTCTGTAATTGTTATGCTGCATGATTGCAACAATGTTATGCATAAATATGACCTTTTTGTTACGTAAAATTTACAGAACGCGTTCGCTGGGTATGGAGTACAGCGTGTTTCCTCATAAATGCTAGTATTGTATGAAAAAGTGGCTAATTCAAAGCAGTCACCTCATTCAGCATTTTCATCAACAAATTGTTTCAAATATTCTGCGAGTATCTGATGTGGCCTTTTTAAGAAACCGTTTAATTGTGAGTGAAAAGCGGTCGTTTCAAATTTTCTAATACTAAATCTTTTTGCTAATCTTCTGAGAATATTACTAAGCAAGTTTTTTTCCTGATCTATGAGAACTGATTTTGGCGATCCAAAAATACATATAAATTTTTTAACAAGAGCATCGGTAATCGTACTTGCAAGTGTATTAGGAGCAGCAAATGCAAAAGAATTTTTTATGAAATTATCCTTGATTGTCAAAATGTACTGATTTTGATCTTTGGTTACCGGAAGTAGACTAACAATGTCCATTGAGATTTTCTCACATGCTGTTCCTGCATTATTTTTTATGATCATAGGCTCTTTAATTTTCATTCGAACTAGTTTCTTTAATCAGCACTTAAGGCAAGTTTGAATATACTTTTGTATATCAAGATTCATATTAAGCCAATAATGACTTTGGCAAATCCTGTTATAAGTTTTAGTCACGCCATTGCCCATTCTTCTATTAATTGATTTTGTTGCTCTTTAGTTGCACACTGAGTGATACCGGTGCATGTTATACCCTGCAAATTAACTTTATCACATAATATACATTTTATTGTAAAACAGCGTCTTCATAGTACATAGTTTATCAATCCTCTTCACTCTTGATAATTTTAATAATCCACGAGATTTGATTTACACAAGAACCGAGAAATCATGAGTTCTCAGATCGGTAAATGTGATCATGAGCACGACAAAATATACTTGACGACTCGCATACAAGAGAGTTCAAAAGAGGAAGGGATTCCGATAGGCTAAGAGAAATTACGAACATTATACCGAAACACCGCTACACTAATTATAAAGTTATAT
>CAKNYM010050039.1:98061-118682 GCA_932195095.1 Andricus curvator
AGCGTGTGCATGACACGCTCTGCACCTATCACTGGGAACTTCTTGACATAAAATGCGCTCACGGTATGCTAAGGTGGAAATGACACCGTCCTGGCATGTGAAAATAAAACCCTCTGTACCTGAATTAAGCCCTGATGATTTGAGGAAAGCAAAAGTTTGCTCCTTCGAGAAGGACTGTTTTTCTACATTACTGTGAAAGTTTCCGTGCATTTTCTTGTCGAGTAGCTCTTGGTGAAAATTTTCAACCTCTGCTTTCTTCACTTTGGTTTTTAGAAGTGAAGCATCTAGATGAAGTAATCCACTTTCTTCACTTCTGATGTTAAAATTCAGGCCAAGGCTCTCGGCCGCTTGCTCCGCGGCTTTGTAAAGGAACGCTCCTTCGCCAATCATCTCGTGGTTCCTGATCATCTTTAGGAGAGGATCTCTGCCATTCGCAACGATATAAGCTGTACTTAGAACAATCCGGTTATGAAGACACTGGAGATTCAGGAGTCCGCGTCCGCCTTGACGGCGTGAAATATATAATCGCGGAACTGACGAAATGATATGGAAGTTTTTATGCATATGCATGATCTTACGTGTAATGACATCAAGGACCTTCAGCTCCTCCTTCGTCCATTGAACTACCCCAAACGAGTAGAGTAGAACCGGGACGGCAAGCATGTTAGTCGCAGATACCTTGTTCAACGCCGACAGATTGGAAGACCAAATCTGTCGAAGAAGATGCTTGTATCTGCTTCGGAGAGACTCCTTCACTGATGTTACGTCCTGAATGCGGTTTTGAGGCAGGCCCAGGTATGTATAGGTTTCTCCAGTATTAAGATGTCTGATAACACTTATATCCACAAGCTCAGGGTCCTTGGGAACGCCAGTAATCTTTCCTTTCTTCAGATGAATTTTGGGACATTTTTCCAAGCCAAAGTCCATCCCAATCTCTCCTGTGTAGTTCTTGACAATATTTATAACAGTTTGAAGTTTGCTTTTACCAGAGGCATAGATCTTCAAGTCATCCATATAAAATACATGAGTGACCTTATGCTCGCGCTGAACAGTGTCGCCACAGAGGTATCCAGGAGAATTTCGTAGTGCGAGAGATAGAGGCAAAAGTGTGATGCAAAAACGCAAAGGGCTCATGGTATCACCTTGAAAGACGCCCCTCTGGAAGGTGACGTTGTACGTTGTCACACGATAATTTCTAGATGAGATAGTAAATCTAGTTTTCCAAGGAGGCATCAATCTCTCTATGCATCTCACTATGCGTGGATGAACCTTCAAGCTTTCCAACAGACAGATGATAAGTCTATGAGAGGTTGAATCAAAAGCTTTCCGGTAGTCAATCCAGGCCATTGACAGGACGCGCTGATGGGCTGCAGCGTCTTTACAGACACATCTGTCAATTGGCTGGTTCTCTCGACAGCCTGCTACACCTTTTTTCGAGCCACGTTGTTCGTACATCTCTCGCCATACAGGCTCAATTCGTCGAACAATCCTGTTGTTGAGGACAGCTGTATAGATCTTATATAGCGTGTTCAAACAAGTTATTAGCCTGTAATGCTCTGGGTTGGATAAGTTGCCTTTTTTTGGCAGGAGTATATTGCGTCCTAACACCAGCCACTGCGGAATGGGCGTCTCTGACTTTAAATATGAGGTGAATATGCGGGCCAAATGTTGGTGTGTAAAAGTAAACTTCTTCCAACAAAAGTTCTTGATACAATCTGGTCCAGCAGCGGAAAAGTTCTTCGTGCCTCTAAGTGCTTTTTTCACCTCTTCGGCAGTGATTGATGGACATTCCTCCTCAGATGTTATGAGGTTGTCGCAAAACTCCTTGAAGCGGATGATATTGTCAGTATCTTCTTTCAACTCTAGTATTTTCGGGATCTTGTACACCTCTCTCCAAAAAGTCTCTACCTCCTTGCGCTTGGGTGGATTTTTGACAGAAACAGGTAGATCGCTGACAAGGCGCGATGGGTTAGCGAGAAACTGTTGATTCTCCCTGATCCATCTCTCCCTCTTCTGTATTCTCCTCCTTGCGTCAGATAACAGTCGTATTTTGTCAACAATATGCTGCTTGATTGTCAGCAGCTTTGACTTGTTTAGTGTGTGATTCAAGATCCTTAGTTCTTGGGCGAACTTTCGAACCCTTTCCGTAAAAGGTCTACCAGATGATATGTAGTCAATTACACATTGAACACGGGACACATTCTGTCTTGCCCATCCAATCTTCTTGTTCAGTTGATGCAAGCGTCTTTTGGTCTTTTGATCCATCGTCGGTTTCAGCCTTCGATTAGAATCAGCCAAAGTTCTCGCAGCACCATAACCTGAGCAATTGATGGTCCAGAGGTCGGACTCTTGCGAGATATCTCCACGAAGGAAGGCATCCATTTCAGCCAGATCTTTGGGCTTAGGAGGAACTTGCATGTTAATGTTCCTTCTTGTAATGAAATTGCGATCATCTCTCAGAAGGTGCCTGCTTTCTGCGGTTGGTCTCAATGTCGCTTCCTCATCTTCATCTGCAGCTTGATAAAGCAGCGGTTGGGGAAGCGCTCCGCGTACATATCCATTTTTCCGGAGGTAGTCGGCTTGATTTCGCAAAGACTGATGCGAAACGTGCTGAAGCTCTGAGTGTTTCTGGCACCACAGAGTGTGCATACGCGCCATAAAGCCTCCGCGAACAGTGATAATACTGGCATCGTAGCAGTCTAGCACGTCATCCCTGAGTCGATCCGTCCACTCAATTTGGGCGTTTCGCCGGTTCGTCGTCGTGTTTTGATCTAAATTATTTTCAGCACCCCGAACTCTAGGCTGATCGGCATTGTTTGCCGACCCATTGTCGGGTGCTCTGCGCGTTCGATTGTCTTGAACCGCATCTACAACATTTAGGTGTTTTGGTGGTTTCACTGTTGTTCCCACGAGCAGCTAGGGAAAGGGTTAGTCCATCCTTGTAGAGCCCCGCGTGCAAGGATAAGGCTGATACTCTGAGAGGTTGCCCGGTATCCCAGAGACACCGTTTGAGACACCTAACCCAGGTGCCATTCAGCTTTCGGCACGGTTGTTACGCCTTCGCTTAGGAGTTATTCCTTCGGGACCATCCCTGGACAATTGTCCGCGACTGCTTATTAATTATTGTAACCATATTCAGCAGAAACCCTTGGTACAGGGACCCTCTATCCGCAACCCGAGGACGCGTTCGGTGGCTTTGTCATAGGCCCTTCGGTTCTATTCCAAAGGAATCGAAACCGAAAGCCGCAACATACCGCCCACTTCGGTTAATTATAACCGATCTAACATCATATTTGTATCGTGATTTAAGTTAAAGTTGCAAGTAAAATTGCAAAATTACAACTAATAACTGTTTACTTCTTATATCTAACTTTACATATTACTATCATCTGAATAATCAGAATATACTGGCAATCGACACACCTGCACAATCGGACGGTCTAATTCAGATGTTGCAGTTTTAACAGTGACAACACGGACCTTGCCGTCAGGGCCCGGATGACACTGAACGACACGAGCCATATCCCATTTCGTAGGAGGGAGAAGCTTCTCACGAAGGATAACTAATTCATTAGGCTTTATGTTGGAATAAGCTGGATCCTTTTTGGAACGCTGCTGCAATGTATTTAAATAATCCGTAGAACAGACTTTCCAGAACTGCTGAACCTTTTTCTGTGCGGTTTGCCAAAAGTCTAAACGACCGTCTTTTTCATCAAGATATTAAAGTTCTAGTAGGGATAAAATGGGGCCCCCTAATAGAAAATGAGCTGGGGTCAAAGGCCACCGAAATGAGGTGCCCCTGGGGGGATCATCTTCCAGACAAGACCGTCTGCTGCAAAATAATTACATACATTTGGATCTCTAGTTACTATTTGAAAGTTTTTAAACAATTCGCGATCAGCTTCCTAAAAAGTAGTGCCTTTATCACTATAAATAATTTTAGGAAGTCCGCGTCGACTGATAAGGCGTTTCAATGCTCCAATAAATGCATCCGATGTATAATCAGACACAAGCTCAAGATGCGAATTGTAAAACTCTAAGAACGTCAACAGGCCCTTCTTGCACAAAAAAGACAATTACGAATACATTTCCTAATCAGAGACCGCGATTTAATTTTCCAAAATTCTTATCTGAGTACTTCAGTCATTAATTGAGCTATTCCATGTAAAGTGCGGAGATGAGCATGTCGAACAATGAGCAATACAATGGGATGACTTACAAGGATGACAGGGTGTTTTCCTCATAAGAGAGCGAAGAAAATTGTGGGCGACCTACAAGTCGTATTAAATTATTATTATCCAAGAATGGAGTTAATTTTCTTAATTGACTTGACCTTGAAATGTCCCGTTTCATTTGTAAGTTTTTGCACTCATCAGAGAACGCCGCAACTTGAACTACGCGTAGCCAATAAATTTTAACTTTCATATAATAATCGGGTTCTTCTTTAAATAATCTATACTATTTTCCAAGATCTTGACTAAATCTCTTAAGATTCTTATTTGTCTTCATTGCAGATTTCGGTTTAAACTGAAGAATATAGAAAAATCTATAAACGTTTATTGTAAACTGTAAAAATTTAGGCCAACTTGAAAATTTTGCAAAGAGATTCAAATCTGATCATGGTTTGGTTATTAATTGCGTAACTATGTCAAAGATGGCCATTTTTCTGAAGTAAGCAGTAACCACGTAGGGCCTGTCCACCAGAAAATGTGTGTTGGCAATTCTAAGGGTGATATTCCTCTCGATCCACAATCAACCGGATTATCTAGAGATGGGACGAGTCGCCATAAAACATTAGTAATACGCGTGATAATTTCACTCACTCAATTGGCGATAAAGGTGGGCCATCGTGAAGGAGTTTTTTGCAACCAACCGAGTAAATCTAAAGAATCTGTCCAGGCATAGATTGGGACTGAATTCCATTTTAGGGCTTCGAGAATATATTCGATTAACTTTGCGAGAAGTACGGCTGCACATATGTCCAATTTTAGCGAAGAAATGGACTTTAATGGTGCGACCTTTGACTTGAATAGAAATATTTTGAAGTGTAACCAGCTCAGAACAATAATCACGCCAACATGTATGATCCCAATGGATGATACATTCGTGCAATAGTTAATAAAATAATTCTCTTAGTATTCTTTTCAGTCGAAGGAATATCTACGGAAATTTGGAAACGTTCAGAGACTAGATTCCACGACAATCCTAATACTCAAATAGGCTCTGCCTGTTCTGAATCCGATAGAACGAGTTTGTTACGCTCATTTGGTATAGTTAATAGCAGTGGATAATTACTAGCCCATTTATCCAAAGAAAGACCACCTTGAGATAAAATAGCTATTAACTGAATTTGTTTTCTACGAGCCTCCTCCAAGGTATGTGCTTCAAACAAAACGTTATCAACATAAAAATTATTCTGCAAAATTTCAGCACCGAGTGGATAAGAATCTTCTTCATCAGAAGTAGTAGTTGATAGTTGATAGTTGTAATGTAGGCGGGGGAGCCCGGGAGGTCCCACCCCTGGCGCTCAAGCTATAAAGCCTATTATGCCATACCCGTGTTTATTCTCAAGGCAGTACTACGAATCCGGCAATCCTTCGCCGAGTGTTTTTTTTTGGATCTCGGTGGGTTTTCGTTGTTATCAACGTTCTGAGATTATACCTCTCAGGTGCCAGGCATACCTATCGCACAGTAAATGACGTCCTCCTTTGTTGATCAGGCAAAGTGATCCTCACCCACTCTGCCATTCGGCAGCCTCCCTAGCAGGCTAGGGTGTACGGAGCGACCCCTCTGAGGTCATCAGGTAGATGCACAGATTCGAAGCACTGTCCTGGTGTGTTATGTAAGTATATGTGTGTGTGTGTTCATTACTCGAAATCGGCCAGCGACCATCGAGCGTGGTGCCTCCTATAGGAGTCCCCAAACGCAAGAAGAACGCTGACACATTTTCGAGTCTTCACAGAATCGGCTTCGACCTCCAAGGCTAGTCCCCTCGACATGGAGCCCCACCTTGGTACGATACCAGCTTTTTCTGAGGGGACCTACAGTTTAAGGTGGGCTCCGAACCACCGAAGCCCCGGTAGAAGTACATAGAAAAATTCCCATTGGTACCGGCTCAGGGATCGAACTCCAGTCCTCCTGCACGGAAGCCTGACGCGCTATCGTCTGAGCCACCGAGGATTCTTTCATCAGAAGTAAGTAGCTGCAAAACTCCATAAGCAAGAAATGGGGCAAACGTAGTTCCATAAGTCACCGTTAATGAGCGGTGTGGAATGAGAGGCTCCTATACATTGCTACGGAAAAGTATTTGCTGATAGTCAACGACGCGAGGGTCGACTAAGATTTGTCTATACATTTTAGGAATCTCAGCGCACATCGCGATTATATATACACGCCATCTTATTAAGATAAACGGTAATTCAATTTGAAGTTTGGGACCGATTAGCTAGTGAGAGCCAACGCGTTAAAGACAACTCTTACGCGTATTGTTGTAGACGATTCTTTAATTATTGTATGATGAGGAATGTGAACAAATTGTTTATTCCTAGAATCATATTCTGACACGGGCTCCATGTGACCTAAATCGAGATATTCTTTCATAAATGCTAAATATAACTCTTTATGTGCAGGTTGTGCCAACAATTTATTTTCGTAATTATAAAACTGTTTAGCAGTTCTGGAATGTGACCATCCTATATTTATAGGAGGTCCATCCTTAAATGGAAGGCCAACAATGTATCTTCCTTCTGAATTACGTGAATGAGTCTCTTAAAAGTGACTTCCACAATTTTGTTCGTTTTCGGTTAAATGACGTTTAACGGGGATTTCCTCCAGTTCCCAAAAATGCGCACCTGTGAATAAGGATTAGGATCAGCCAATATAAGCCGTTGCAAATGAGTCCAAAATCTATCAACTGGTACCGACATGCTAGGAGATCTTTTACAAACAAGTGTGTCAATTGCCATTTTAAACTGAGGTTCGATAAGCGATATGATTACAAAAAAGGAAGCTGAATGTAAGGTTACAAATGTTCTAGCTCCCACTCCTCAAACAGTTGCGTGACTTTTACGTTATGTTAAATGTAAATCTTTAACAAGAGATTCACAACTAAAGGTTCCTTGGGAACAATCATCCATAAGAGCTCGTTCTATTTAACATTGACCTTTAGAATTTCTCACTCTAACACAACAACTGCCTAAAAACACATCAGTAGCGCAAGATGCCGAATTGCTGGATAATACATTATTGGTAGGTGTGGGTGGATTTGTTTGAGATATGGAATTCATCTATATGAATTTTCAGGTTTTAAACAATTATAACATCTAAATTTATTTGCAATTTCAAAACGTTGATCGACTGATTTTTTTCCAAATGTATCACACTGTCCGAGTACATTCTTCTCTTTACAAACTAGGCATTGCGAACTCTCACTTGTTGTATGCTATGATTTAAGATTTTCACCCCCAGAATTCTTACTTTCAGATTTATCATTCTTAGCAGTGAAAGCTTTCAATGCAAAAATTGTATCTTCAAGAAAAGTCTCAAGTTCTTCAAAAGTAGGATATTCAGTCTGAGAACCATGCGAGAGTTTACAATCTTTACGAGTTTTTGAATCTAATTTTTTAGCAAGAACATACACCAAAATATGATCCGAATGTTCTACTGGGCATTCTAAATTATCCAAAGCATTAATTACTGAAGTAACTTTATTATAAATTTGTTTAGGTTCTACGCTTGATTCTTGAGAAGCATTTTTAAGCCCAAATAACTCATCAAATAAATTCGATACAATAAAACGCTTATTTTGATAACGATCTATAAGTATTTTTCAAGTTTTAGAAAAATCAGCTTCTGTAATTTTAATTGATTTTAACAATTCTAAAGCTTCACCTTCAATACAAGCTTTAAGACGATGTAGCTTTTCCACATCAGACATTGATTCGTTATTATGAACTAAAGATGAATACAAATCTCTAAAACTTGGGCAATCAACGTACGAACCTGAGAACTTTGGTAGAATAATCTTGGGCAAATTGGATGCCGATGAACCTGGTGTATCATGAATCGAATTATCCGCATCTGAGTGTGTTGGTATGTTAGAAACAACTGGTTGAAAACAAGCAATCCAATTGCTGAGGTAGCCACTAGCCTCCATATATGCTTCTTTAGCGGCGTAGAAGTGTTAATCCTTAAAGTACTCCTGAGAGCTCTTTCACTCTTTCGAAAACATGACTTCTAACTGTCGATTAAGCTTTTGACAGTTGCTCCAGTTATTTTCCAATATAGACAAACGTTTTTGAGAAATAGCAAGTGTCATATTTTTCTTTCCAACCCTTTTCGTATTTCCGATCATTTTTTCTATCGAAGGCATAAGTGCATGTTGCTGATAAAGTATTTCTTGCAGGTGCAAGGTCCTATAAGCTGCATCTTTTTCAGACATCGTGAATTAAATTTTTATTGATTATCTCAATATGTCAATTTAATTTTAATTTCAAAACAGAATAAACTTTGGAATATTTGAATATACGATACCGTTTGAGAAAGTCTAATAACAAGTATTAATTTCAAATAGTCATAATAAGAGTTTGTTGTGGATAGAGACAAGAATTCGAGTTAATTATATACACGATATGAAGAAATCGATAAAGATGACGCGTAATGTGAAGGTTCATTGTCGAAATTGTGAAGATTTTCATTTGATGACGAAAATTTTTCAGGATTTTTAGGTTTATCACCTAATATTGCAATCAATGCTTATATTTCACATCACTGATATCCATCATTAACGCTACATTTTTCCTATGATGGAAAAAGCGACGCCCACTGTTCACTTTCAGAGTCCAATAGTTAATTTCACTCATAGTTTCGTCATTCGAAAAATCCAGCTCCGAAGGACCAATGCTTAGTATTTGTAAATTTAATTTTTAATTTGAATTGTAACTACGAATGAAATAGCAATCGAAGAAATGAACTCAAACGCGGAAAGGAATGTTGATATTGATACACTTTTAATTAACTCAATCATATAATATAAATTTTATTGTAAAACAGCGTCTTTATATAGTACATCATTTATCAATCCTTTTCACTCTTGATAATTGTGATAATCCACGAGATTCGAATAGCACAATAACCGAAAAAAATGAGTTCTCATATCGGTAAATTTGATCATGAGCACTACAAAATCTATCTGACACCTCGCCGACAAAAGAGTTCAAAAGAAGAAGGGATTCCGATAGGCTACGAGAAATTACGAACATTACCGAAACTTTAAATCAAGATGAGTCAAGCTATACCAATGATCACGTTATATCAAATCAATTGGCCGCAGCAGCGGTCAAAACACCTTTCCCTTGAATATTATTACCCTGAGAGGTTTTTGCTATGCTAATTGTTCGTAGTTTCAAAATTATTGCTATTCAATGTAATGAGTTAATTGCCAAATTGATATTATTTAATGTCTCAGAAATACTTCATTTGGATTCGGATTGGATAGATAACGTAAAATGATATTGATGTCCACGGCGAAATTCTTTTGTGCTTCCTCTGCAAAGATCTGTAAATTGGGGTAATTCATTGCATTTAGGGAAGCCTCTTGATCCATTATCTCGGGGTTCTCCATTGTTTGTATCGAAATAGGCATAGTTGTACTTTCGCATTGTGAGTTGGTCTCGATATTCAATTATATTACGGTTCATTACCATGTTTCCAGCCTGTGCGAAAAATAATTTAAATCTAGATCATCATAGTGATTTAATTTGATAGTTTCTGAAAATTCAGGATCAGAAACAATGATGTCCTTTTCGTCGTTGGAGTTTTCTTTATTTTCCTTCTTATTCTTTTTCTCTAACTTATTTTCTTCTGTATTACTAGATTATGCGTTGTGTCTAACCTAGGCCTGCCTTTCTTCTTTTTAAACTCAGGAGCAGGTATAAGGTATATTTGGAACTTGAGTTTGTGTCGTGTGTACTTTCTTCAGCTTCTTCTCCTTTTTTATGATTCCTGGTCACCTTTTCCTGCATTATTCATCATCGCAGTCTAAAAGGTCCTTAAATATATCACTTTATGATTCTTTGTGTTTCCTTTCTCTATGTTTAATTTCTGTGCTTGAATTAGAGTTTTTATCGTATTTAGTCGTGATTTTTTCTCAGGGACATGTTTATTCCCAAATTCTGAAATAGTATTAGTAATTTAAAACAATAATTCTGAGATTGCCGTTTGAGATTCAGGCCCATCGTCTGAACTCATCATTTGCAGTAATTGTTTCGTTGCTTGTATGTGTACTTCTTCTTCGCATTCTGTTTGATTATTACTTATTATTTTATCATTTTAATTGAGTTTGACATTTTTTTACCAGCTTTATGAATAACATTGAATTCATATTCGGCTCTATTTAGTCTTCATCGTGTTACTCTTGAACACGGATCTTTCGTAGTTTGAAGCCATGCAAGCGGTTTGTGGTCAGTTTATAAGAGCGGTGTAGGCTATTGGTGAAGGTGTAGGCTATTGGCTTATCTTGTTCTAATTCACCATGTGAGAGTATTCCCGCGATTACGTATTCGGAGGCGTCCGTTGTTAAAATAAAAGGTTTTGTAAAATCGGGACGTGGAGAAAGGTGTTCTTGACTAATTTGTTTTTGAGCGTGTCAAACGCTAATTGTTGCTTTGCTGTCCATATGAAGAGTGCATCCTCGCTTAAAAGTTGAGTTAAGGGTGAAGCTATTTTAGCAAATACGTTGATAAACCTTTTATAATAACCTGCTAAACCTAGAAATTCTTTGATCTTCTTTTCTTTTTTTTTTAGAATTGGGAATTCGGAAACTGCTTTTAGCTTTCCGTGATCAGATCCGACACCCTAAATATATATTATATACCCTAAACAAGTTATCTCCAGCCTCCGAAATTCGCACTTATCTGGTTGACGATATAATTTTGCATTTCGCAATCGAATAATTAACTCCTCGAATTTCGTTGTGTGTTCTTTTAAGAATGTTTGCGTACAGAACAATATCATCTGAGTACACAAAAAGTTCAGTACCTTGCAATTCTGTTCATACCACGTCTATTAATCGCTGAAAGGTTGTTTCATGTGCATCTTTTAATTCATTGATCCTTTCCATTCTCTGGAATCCTGTAGCTAAATGAAAGACCGAAAAATAACGAACGTTTTATAATGGATCTAGTACCTCATGAATATTCGGCAGAGGATGCAAGTCTCCAACTGTCTTCTCATTGAGTTTCCTGAAGTCAAAGACTATTCTTCACCTTGATTTACATTGAGAATCTAGCTTCTTTTTTTCTGAGAAGTCTGGTGAACATTAGGGAGATTCAGATGATTCTTTGAAAAAGAAAAAAAAGTTGGAGGTAAGATGGGACACTGAAGGAGAGATGGCCCAGGTTGAATAATGTGTAATAACCGTACCTGATAATTAAAGTGTTATATAAAAATGCTTTATTATCCTATTTGAAAGTTACATAATGGAATTAGTAAATTTTTATCGAAATTAAAATGATTTTCAGTTTTAAAAAACTTAGCGCCTAGTAGGTCGTGTGCAATTTTTTGGTTTTCGTGTCTGTGTTCGTCTGAACGAATGTCTCTTCTTGTCAATTTTTCTCGAAACCGCTTACAATTTTGTTGCTAAGTGAGAAGTTGTGCTTCTCCACTAGAACGACGTTTTGTCGTTTTTAGTTCTGAAAGTCGTGGAAGTGGATTAATGTTTCTCAGGATTGATGTTGGAGATTTGGGTCCCGAGTCAGGCAACATGTTTCTTGATTTCTCCCGAGATGGATTTCGTAGGTTTGTTAACCGAAGTGCCAGCGGAATCTCTTCATCTGAATATGCAGCGTTCTCAGTCTCCATTGCATCTGATACAGCAAAGAAATGGTCGGGAATAGCATGTTCATTGAATGGGTAAATTCTAGTAGCAGAAAACCCAGAAGTTCCGTTCCCAACAGAAGCTGACTTGCTCCAAGCAGCGTTTAGCAAAGGTTGTCAATGATTATCAATAATACTGCAATATCGATAACTATCGATAGTAATCGATTTTTAACTCAGCCATAGAAATTAACAGATTCAAAATTGAAAAAATTAATGGTCCATCTCTCCTCAAAAAAACTGGTAAATCTCTCCTCCAATCGCCAAAAAAAGTAATGTAAATAATAAAAAAATTGTACATCAAGCTATGTAGGTTTACATGAACTAAACTTACTAAACACAAGCCGATGCTTCGATGCACGCCAGTGATTCTCAAAGAAATAACGTTTACTTAAGCAATTATTGATGATAAAGGACGCAAGCGAGAAATTTCCAACGCTTTTTTTAATTACGCGCATGAGTCTGATGTAACTTTGCACGAAATCACAACAACAAGACGAGCTCTTGGATTTTTTGCGTTAGTGTCAAGAACTATCAGCACTGTGAAAACTAGCTCGGTTGGTAAAGTGGTCTTGAAATGGTAACGAGTGGTCCATCTCTCCTCCTGTCCCATCTCTCCTCCACTTACCCTACCTTATTTTTTTAAAGTTCATTTACATGACATATTTTTCATTTACATGTTCATTTACATGACACGTTTTTCAAAATTTCTTCTAATTCGCTTATCTTAATTTCTTTAAAATCTTACCAAATAATGTTTGGAATTATTACTTTTACTGGATCTGCACTTGCATTATCGACTTTTATGCATGCTTTTCCTTCGCGGTTTTTTATGATGGCATTTCTTATATAAATTTCATCAGCTAAATGTGGTTGGGGTATGTAACCTTTGTTTTAATCTTTATTTTTTATTTCAACACATATATTGGAAATTGATATCGCTGGAAAAATTATACCCGACTTGGATACTTTAAGTAAATATTGGTCTTCCTCAAGTCGAAGACATTGTATAGTGTCATTTATGTTTACTTTATTGTCCATGAAGAATTCTAAAGCAAAAGTACCATCTTCTTGTATATGGACACCATTCGAAATCAGATTAAAAATCGTTGGACAGGAGGGAATATTAAGAGTTACCTATCATAAAGTAGAGACGGGTCAATCATTTATCCTTGTTAAACATAAAATGTCATCTTCATTAATATTGGTAGAATTTTGAATTATATTTAGCTTCAGTTTTTTCTGGCTCCCGTATTTATCATCATACGTGCTTGACGTATCATGCCATCAATACATATGTCGATTGACGGAATTGGATTAATGTCATTTACATTTATTTCAATGTCTTATATTATAGTTTTATTTTCTGCAGGCGGTGCATTTTAATTTTGTATTTTTCCATCTCCCACAGTGCACCTCACTTGAAGAGGAGTTTAGGATTTCCCTGATTTTGTTGAGTGTCAGCTTGTTGTTGTCATTCAATAAATAGATCTATTGTATGACCTAATTGCTTGCAATATCGGCATTCTTGCGGGATGGCATTATAATTTCTCTGATTTTCATTAGGTCTATTAGAACTCTGGTCCAAAAATTTGATTGTACCTGAAATGATTAGTTGGGTTGCCATAAATCTTAGTCGGGTTGAAACTGCTTCTGACTCTGTAATAGTTGTCGCGTGCTCCATTAGGTCTCTCTATTTTGTTAGGATCCTGTGTAACGCGGTCTTGGATGATAACTTCTATTTTTCGCGGTTCTGTGTGATATAGTCGAGGTTGATAACCTCTATTTTACTGCGGTTCTGTATAATATGGTTGAGGTAGATAACTTCTATTTTGAACAATTTGCAGGTTTATGTGTTATTCTTTTTTCAAAATTGGGTTGGTCTTGCGTTGTCTGGTTAAAAAGTTGTCTACAGGTCGAAGCTATATGGCCTTTTCTGTCGCAAGTTTGAAAAAAAATTTCTTTCACGCAATATCAATTATATTTTTATCATTTCGATCAGCGCTCATTTCTTCCTTATTACGCCTATTTGTGCGTGGAGCTAATGTCGCATCTGAAATTTCATAGTTAATTTCTTTAAAACGTCTCGCAAACGAGATGACTTTTTCATCATTCCCTTGATATATATTTCGCAATTTTAAGTAATTAAGTTAAATTTTCTTCTTGGATTTATGGAAGCATCTCCTTTGCAGCTTTTCACCCTTCAATCAATTCGTGTAACGATATTATGTAAAATTAATATTTGATTTTTATTTAACCTGATCAATGATTTTGATAGCTTTCTAATTTTCGAAGTAGATTTCTCTGCATCTTCTGGCAAATTTCCCGACTCTGAATCTGAACTGCTGGGTGTTTCTGAATTTAATTTATTCGCTACGAAGATTGAGTCAGAATTTTTGCGGTCAACAAATGTGGAATTCTCTGATTTGATTGTTCAATTGAATAATGAATCGTAAAATTCGAAGTTTTATTTAAAGTTGAACTGTTGCCGTAGGAAAAACTTGAAATAATCACTACACTTGCATTTTGAGCATTTATTCTAGAAAAAATTTCTACTTTTGGAATAGGTGTCTGATTTAAAAATATTTTATTTACTGTGTTCGAGGAACCAGCGACAGATTGATCTAATAGCAATTGATCTAGTTGTATAATAACATATTACGACCACTTGACCTAACCTTTCGACTCATTTGCCCGCCATCGCCGTCCACGATACGACTTAACACCTTCGCAACTACCACGCTTATCCTTCTTAACTTTTTAAAACCACTCGACTTAACAAGAGCTATTTTCTAACTACCCTCTGATCTTGCAACCTACTCAACTACCCACACCTCAGACCTATCAACATTCGGCCATTCTTGAAAGATGCTTGGTCTCCAAGCATACACGAAATTAGAGTCAATAAAATTACAATAAGTACTTAAACATTACACAAAAACTTCATTATTAACTACACACAAAATGATTTAGTTTCCTCGGTTTTTGTCTTTCTCTGACAAGGCTTAAATATCGAACCATATTTACATACACATTCTTTTCAACTATAGTATTTATAGTATTATAATTATCTTTTTGACCTTTTTCAAGAACCTCCTTGCTAGTTTTATCGACGTTTGATTTTAAAACTTCAATAGAATCTACCTTTCCATTAGAAATTTAAACATTTTCATCTTCTGGAATATAATCGCTGTTTACATTTTCTTTCATACTGGGTCGCCAAATTTTAATTCGACTGACATCCGCAGTAGTCGGAGTATTATACCTGTGCAATATAATTTCTGAATTTCAATATGTGTCCGACAGTAATTTTACAATAATGACAATAATTTACAATAATATTCTTGATTCAACGTCTGGGAAATAACAATTTGGAATTTTTAAGGAGAAACCTTATGTCATCAACTTCTTCCAGACCACTTATTCCGAATTTTGTATATAAAAATGACGTTTCGGAATCAGACCGATTCCCTCATCATATTATCTATTATGAAATATGAATAATTAGAAACATATTATGTAAGAAAATATATAAAACATGATGGTAAAAATAATAGAATAGTAAATTATAATACCTTTAACATTTCGCAGATTGTTAGTATTTTAGAACCATAAGCGGATAGAAGAAATCGAAATTTTTTTCCAAAAATGTATTTAAATAGTGATTCTCAATATAACTAGAATGCTCACTTTTAAAATAATTAGGACCTGTAAAATATATGAAAATGAAATTAGATACGTATTTATGAGAATGGATGCTAAGTTAGTAAGTCTATAAATAAGTTTCTCATAAATTGTAAATTTACCTTCGTGATGATGAAGTATGTAGAATTTAAATAATATTTTGATTATTCGAAGTTGAAAAATTTATATAGTAGTTATGTAAAAAAATTAAAGAATCAAAAATTAAATGTATAGGAATGGCGGAGTGTGCACCCTCCGTCTCCATCTTAAGATATGAGCAGTCGTTATATTGAGAACATTATCTGAAGAATGATGCCTTGGCGCATGCGCAGTAAACTTTCTAGGCCATAGGCGTAAGAACTAGTAATACTATATAATAAATAAAAGTGATAGAGTAATAATAATTTAACAATCGAAAGGTATGAAAAACGAAGGAATATAAATTAACAGATGAACATAGATAAAAATAATCAGACGCGAGATAGAAATGGACTTAGCATAGTGAATCTAAGATCATGTTGGATGATTCTTTGAAGAAGTCTAAATCAGTTACTTTGTTGAGACAGTTTTCGCCTTCTTTTTTAATGAAAACCATTTCGGCAATAGCACGTTTATAATAATTAGGTTCAACATGTAGGATTTCAACCCCATCCCAATTAATGGCAGTTGGATCTGTATTATGACATTGAACCAAATCCAAATGTTTAGCAATACTTTATGCTTTTTTCTACATGTTTTATGTTATTTTTATGTTCTTTTATTCTAATGCGTAGGGGGCGTTTCATTTGTCCTTCATAAGTCCTGCCACAGTTACATGTGATTTCATAAACTACGTTAAATTGATCTAAAGTATCTAATTTGTCCTTACCTAATTTAATAAATGTATTTAACTTTGATTCAACTCTAAAAACAGTTTTTATTTTAAATTTATTTAATAGCCTTTTGAAATTTTGTGAAATTGTCCCCAAGAAAGGAATGGAGATGATCTCTTGTTTAACGTCAATAATATCATCAACATTTGGATTGTTATTAGAAGGCTGGTTTTTCTTTAAATCTAACTCAGAAAGTCTTTTGTCTATATGTTTCTGTAATTTGATGAAATTAGACACAAGATTTTAACCTTAAGGGCATGCTCCTCGGTGATCACGTGACCAAACCACTCCTTGGTTATGAAATTTTTTTTGGTGTTCACCATGTCCAAACGCATTGATATATCGCTCTCAAAATTTGGAATATAGGAAATTAGACAATAATAAAACTTTGCTCTAGAATTTCCTCCAGATTTCCCCAATCTTTAAAGGTGCCTTTTGCCATTTTGACCTGTCAGTAATCGTAACGAATTTGCTTTTCCGCAGATAACTCCAAGAAGCAGATTTCAGGATTTCCCAGTATTTCCTTAGCGCTGGATTCTGATTCGACTCGAAGGACCATTAATATGTTGTCAAAAATAGGCACACACGTCTTTAAAAAATAATAATCAATCCATTATTCACACTTCAGTCTTTTTTATAAATTCAAAATTATGACATAAAAACAAGAATCAATAGAATGAACTCATCAACATTTTATATATGTTCTTTGTTTTCATTTTTCATTCATATTTAAAATATTAGTTGGCGGGCACACTATGAAAAAAATTAACAGACAAAAGTTATTCACCGAAAAAAGGGCTACAAATTTTTTATAAATTTTCTACAAATTAAATGTTTAAAATATGCACAGTATCAAAATTAAATTAAAACCTAATATATGTTGCAATTGAATTAATACAATCATTAAATTATTTTCTTGTTGCTATAATTGACCATTACTGCCAGGGAAATATTATCTTTTAGTAATTATTTGAGTCAATGAAATTTTTTCTGATCATTGCTTAAATACACTACCGTGCAAAAGTTTACGGCCACCTCTTTTTTTATGACTGATAAAGTTCTCTTAATTTTAATTATGTCAGAGCTAAAATTTGTTCTCTCTAAAGGGTTGAATCCTCTCAAAATTCTGTATAAAATGAGCCCAGAATGAATTTGGAAAAATTTGAAAACATTTTATCTGTAGGTAAATAAAAAATAAAAATTGAATGCTCATTTTATACAGAATTTTGAGAACATTCAACCCTTTAGGGAGAACAAATTTTAGCTCTGACATAATTAAAATTAAGAGAACTTTATCAGTCATAAAAAAAGAGGTGGTCGTGAACTTTTGCACGATAGTGTATTTTTGAACAGGGGTATGTGGTGCTAACTTCCCATTTTTGAACTTCAATTAGATTTGGAAGTTGTAAATGATATCATCTTTATACTGTGTGGGATACTAATTTAAATTTCCCTCTAGTAATACCCCTTCAGCCGCGCAGGTCCATTGAGAGCATTAGTTCCGCATTTGGTCGGTGTGCAGCGCTAGTGCTACCCTTTCTCGCAACTGAGATTAATCGCCAAGGATATAAGAATGCTTCAACTTGAAACCTCAAATTAATTTGCTTGGTTTAGACATACAATGATCCACATGTACACCTGGCGTAAAGGAAATAGCCACAGTATAATTGACTTCGTTATTGCGGATGAAACACTAAGAGAACTAGTAAAAGATACAAGAGTCATGAGGGACTCTAAATGCAATACTGACCATTACCTTCTAGTCTCCAAAATAAACTTAGGGCGGGGATGGAGAAGAAAGAGAACCAAACAAACGAAACAAACGCGAAACAAGGTTGAAAATTTACGGAAACCGGAAGTGCGGATAGATTTTCGGAATAAGTTAAACGAACGCATACGTAGATAGGGCAACTTGGGAAGCGCTTATAAGTAATAAAGATATATAGGACGCATGGACTACGCTACAGGATATCATTGTTAAATGATGAAATTAAGGCAGCCCAACAAGAAAAGAAAGAAGCGTACGAAAGAACGTTGAATATCACTGGTCTTAGCGATGAGGAGAGAAATAGGCTCAAAAATGATTACAGACACAAAAATAGGAAAGTTAGACGAATAGTCAAGGAAAGTAAAGATAAAATCAGAACAGAAAAAGAGAAAAAACTACAAAACGACTTTGAAGGAAGCAAGAAACTAATATTTAAAAAGGTGGAGGGAAGTAAAAGTACAGAATTTGTCAGCATGGGAAACAGCAAAGGTGAAATGCTATATGATACAGACGGGATAGTAGACGCTTTCAAAGACTCTTTAAAAGAATTATTAGGGAGTAAAGCTGTAGGACAACAGAACTGCGACATAGAACATAATGCATCAGAAAACCCCATTGAGAAAGTCTGTATCACTGAAGTTAGAGATATAATTAAGAACTTAAAAAAAACGGTAAGGCTGCTGGCGTAGACAGTATTAGCGCTGAAATGCTTAAATACGGTGGCGAGTACATACCTCACAGGCTGTGCAAATTGATTTTATGTATCGAGATGGGGGAAGTCCCAGACGAGTGAAGAAAAGCGATTATCGCACTAATATACAAAAGAAAGTGAGATAAAAGCAACTGCAATAATTACAGAGCTATCAGGTTATTAAGTACCGTAAGCAAAATATACTCAAAAATACTTATCTGCGGGGTAATGAAAATAACAGAAGAAAAGATATGGGAAGTCCAAAGTGGATTTATGCCAGGAGGATCGTGTACGGATAAAATATTTAGCTTAAGACAGATCACAGAAAAAAGTTTAAAAGAAGGAAAGAAAGTTTTTTGTGCGTTTGTTGAGAAGTCCTCAAAGAGTACGGAGTCAATGGATGGCTGCTACAAGTGATAAAAACAATATATGCAGGGAAAAAAGCGGGTGTAAGGGTTAATGGGAAACTGAACGACGAAGAAGGGGTAGATCTCGAGAAGGTGAGGGTACGTGGTTCAGGTTTCGCAGATGACAAGGTTGTTATAGCAGATTCAATCGAGGACTTGCAAAGAATGTTGAGCAAACTAAATACAAGCATAAATAACATGGGCCTCAAAATTAACGTAAATGAAAAAAAAATCATAGTGTTTGAAGGAAAAGGTGATAAAACAACGTGCAACATTATCCGAAATGATGAGAAATTAGAACAAGTTGATAAGTACACATATCTAGGTAGCCTATTCACTAGTGACGAGAAGATAGATGAGGAGTTAGATGGGCGCATAAACGAGGATCAGAAGGTTATCGGTAGAGCAGGGTCCATTCTCAGAAGTAAAAATATATCAAAAAAAGCTAAAATGGCAATACATAATTCTATATTTGTACCGACTGTGCTATACGATAGCGAGACATGGACTTTTCAAGAAAAGGATTAGAGTAAAATTAACGCGATTGGCATGAAAGCCCTGCGCACAATTTGCGGGAAAACACTGATGGACAAAGTGAGGAACGAAATAATCCTCAAAGAATGTGGTGCAAAAGAGACAATAGTTGGCACATGGGAAAGAAATCAGTTAAGATGGTTGGGACATGTTGAAAGAATGAAAGATGAACGACTAACAAAACAAGTGTATAAAGGTAAAGTAAGTGGCAGTATGCCCAGAGGCAGACCGCGGAAAGAATGGTTAGAATGTGTGAATGAGACCTTCATCCAAAAAAGATATAAGAAGCCATAGAAACAGGAGGGCTTGCATGTAAAAATGCATGGACGTGAAGGAAGCTAGAGAAGTATGCCTAGAAAGAAAATTGTGGCGACCAATAGTTTATAAAAAGAATGTGAGTAGCGTGAATGACGCCTGAAACAAAAGACCGTGGATACTAATGGGCCCGAGTGGGGAGCAAGGCATAACAACCTTGTGAGGCTCTTCAATTGGGGTGATCGCTAGAGAGATTTATCAGCAACCTGGGTAGGAGCAGTGTTGCAGAACGAACGTGTGATTTAAATAAATAACACGAAAATTCTAGATCAATCTAAAAAATCTATACCTCCTTCCCCACATTACTATTTTCCAACCGAGCGAGTCACGCCTACCCCGAAAGGGAAATGGGTTAATGGTATAATAATAATAATTAATGCTCATGGTACTTGAAAATTGGAACAATTTATTCTATTTTTACATTCTCATCCAGAGAAGGTATTAGATTTGTGTAAAATTTGACCCCCCCCCCCCCC
>CAKNYM010050039.1:118692-169852 GCA_932195095.1 Andricus curvator
AAATAAATAAATAAATAAATAAATAAATAAATAAATAAATAAATAAAGTAAAATAAAATTTAACCCTTTCCCAATTTAAAAAAATCTGCCCGCTTCGCGGGCACATTCTCATCGCGCGCGGCTCGCTTCGCTCGCAAGTTTGAGCGCGCCTAGGGCGCGCAACTGTTGGATCTCGCGCCTCGCGCTCGATCATATATTTATCTCGCGCTTCACGCTCGATTATGTATTCACCTCGCGCTACGCGCTCGGGCGTATCTACATCGCGCTTTACGCTCGGTTGCTCTAGATTTTTCAACTTCGTGTTCGACTTCCATGAAAAGAAAAATTTTGTTTACAAATATTATAAAATTATCAAAACCTCTACATATTAAGTGATTGTTAAATTTGTTTTTATTTTAGACTGAAAAGGAACTTTATTTACTCAAGGTTCTATCGACCTTAAGGAACACATTCTCATCCAGACACTCGCGCTTCGCGCTCGATATTTGATTTGAAAATCATTTGAACCTTGCGTTCCACGCTCGGTTCTGTGCACCGTATGATAGAAACAAAAAAGTTTGAACGCACTTACGACGTGCGATTTGGTAAATACACTGAGCGTGCACTTTGTGCTTCGTGTTATATGTTCTTCATATACAAATTACTAAATTTGTATTTGATTTCAAATGAAAAATAATGATATAATTTAGGCGACAAATTGTATTCATTAAAATTTTATTTTAGCTTGTGCCGTTTTTCAAAAAAGTTAATTTTTTCATTTTGAATATATTCTTACAACAAAAATTGATTACAAGTTTGTAAATCTTTTTTGAATGCACAATTTTTGTTCATTTATCTGTTTTCGTACCTTGCATTGTTTTTTCAAAAATTTGATTTTTTTTACTGTCAATGTTATTTTCACGAATAAAACAAAAACTACGCATCCTATCGAAACATGATTTACAAGAAATTTGTACCTCCTCGTTGGATGAACAAATATTGTTCTTGTCATTTTTTTCGTAGCTCATGTTATTCGTCTAAAAATTTGATTTTTCTATTTTCAATGCTGTTTTTTACGAATAAAACAAAAACTACGCGTCATATCCAAAAGTGAATGATAAAAAATTTGTAGATCTTTTTTGGGTGCACAATTTTGGTGTAATGATCTTTTCTCGTATCTTGCATAGATTCACAGCAAAATGGAATTTTTGATTTTTCATTATTTTTTTGTGCGATCAAAATTTGAATTTTTTATTTTTCAAAAAATTCAAAAAGTTGTTATGAAAATATTATAGGGTGTTCAAAAAGCAACGTTTTTCTCCTCTTGACTTTTTTTCATATCGTGCGTTTTTCGGCTTAAAATGTACATTTTCGTTTGTTTTTTGGAATTTTGAAAATGCTATAACTCCAGTAATTTTTTTTTTCACGAAAAGTCATTAGAATATTTTGTTCGTCATTTTGCGTACTACTAATAACCATACATAGAATTTTTAAATCTTCAAAAAAAGTGGTCTCAAAAATTTTCAAAATGTGCTCACTTTTTCAATTTTCATCCAAAATAGCTGGTTAACGAACTCGTTCTCTATTTTTAGGCCATAAAAAAGTGTGCCAAAGCTCAATCAAATCTGATCATTTTTTCGAAAGTTATCGTGGCTACAGACAGACAGACAGACAGACAGACAGACAGACTGACAGACTACAGACAGACAGACACCTTGGTAAAAACCGTTTTTTTCTGGCTCAGGGGGTCTCAAAACGTGGAGATTTGATGAAAACCGACTATGTCAAATTTTACATAAAACCAATACCTTCTCATTAGAATGAGAATGTAAAAAAAAGACTTATTGGCTCCTCGTTTAGAGGTAGGCCAGGATTCAGCAGATGGGCACATATTAACTCCTACCTAATACAACGCTGCTGAAGGCTGGTAACCTTCTCAGTTCAAATCACCAACCAATTGAGACTCTCGGTTTCCTTTATCTGTCCTCACCCCCCCCCCATCCCAGTAACAGAAGTTTTGGTGGGACTGACGTTACAACTAGACTCTCCACCGTACGACGAATAATCACTTAACTTGGACATGATTTCGGCTCTCGAAACAAATCTCGCGCATAAAGGTGATAGTTGGGTGTACAATCTAAACATGAATAATACAAACAATAACGTAGCCTCGGAATGGACTGAAACTTTGATTGAAGAAACGCATACACACGGTAAACGTAAAGGTCGAGTTTCAGGCGATGAATGGAGACTGGGTGTTTGGAATGCTAGAGGAGTGAATGATCTTAAAGTAAGAGAACTACGAGAAACTATGCATGCAAGGAAACTAGATATTTTATGTGTACCTGAGACGAAGAAAAAGGGTGGCGAAAGTAGAAACATAGAAAATGGGGTGTTGAAAGGCGGTTTTGAAATATGGTCAGGAGTAGACAGTGAATCACATGGTAGCCAGGGGGTCGGTTTAATCATGAATGAAAAAGCAAGACAACATCTCAAAAATCATGGGTTTGTATCTCCCAGATTGTTGTAGTGAATCACATGGTAGCCAGGGGGTCCGTTTAATCATGAATGAAAAAGCAAGACAACATCTCAAAAATCATGGGTTTGTATCTCCCAGATTCTTGTGGGCTAAAATGAAGGTAGGAATCAGAAGATTATTCATCATAGCGTGCTACGCCCCAGTTGATAGTGACCCGAGAGAAGTCAAAGATGCCTTCTGGGACAGAAAGGGTGCTAGGTAAATTTGGGGATGCAACAAGAAAAAACTATAACGGGGAAAAATTAGTTAGCTTATGCTTAGAAAAGGGCTTATTTATTACAAATACTTGGTTTAGACACAAAATGATCCACATGTACATCTGGCGTAAAGGAAATAGCCACAGTATAATTGACTTTGTTATTGCGGTTGAAAGACTAAGAGAACTAGTGAAAGAAACAAGAGTCATGAGGTGTTCCGCATGCAATACTGATCATTACCTCTCAGTCTTCAAAATAAATTTAGGGCGGGGATGGAGAAGAAAGAAAACAACAAAAACAAAACAAACGCGAATAAAGATTGAAAATTTACAGAAACCGGAAGTTCGAATAGACTTTCAAAATAGGTTAAACGAACGTATAGATGAGACAATTTGGAAGGGATTATTAAACAATAAAGATTTAGAGGGCATGTGGACTTTGCTACGGGATGTCATCGTTGAAACTGCGACCGAAATATGTGGTACGGCGGTTGTAGGAAGAAAATCTGGTGATGCATGGCGGAATGATGAAATTGAGGCAGCCCAAAAAGAAAAGAGAGAAGCGCTCGAAAGAACGTTGCACACTACAGGTCTTAGCGATGAGGAGAGAAATAGACTTAAAAATGAGTACAGACACAAAAAGAGAAAAGTTAAACGGCTAGTCAAAGAGAGTAAAGAGAAAATGAGAACAGAAGAAGAGAAGAAAATACAAAACAGCTTTGAAGGAATGATGAAACTATTATACTGGGTGTCCAAAAAGTCCCGGGACGGCTGAATATCTCCTCAGGTAAGATATTTTTCAGGGCGGTCAAGGTCCTCCTTGAAGGAACTTCCAACAAGGAATTCAATGGTGACCTTTATTTTGATCTTGACCATGACCTTCACGGTCATTTCAAGGTCACATTGATTTTTTTAAATGGGAATCTCTATTTTTGACCCCGGGAACTGAGAGAGCGGAAAATTTTACGTCCAGATATGACCTTGACAAATCGAAAATTTGACCTGGAAAGGTCAGGGCAAGGTCAAACAACGTGCAGCAGAATGACTCGACTGGCATGCATTTTTGAAGAAAATGTCCTGGTGAAGGTTCTGGTCATAGACAAGGTCAAAGTCACCAATCGATCGGGAATATAAAATGCTACAACTCTTGCGTTGAACATTTTCTTCATAAATGCATGCTGGTCGAGTCATCCTGCTGCACGTTGTTTGACCTTGCCCTGACCTTTCCATGTCAAATTTTCGATTTGTCAAGGTCATATCTTGACGTAAAATTTTCCGCTCTCTCAGTTCCCGGGGTCAAAAATAGAGGTTCCCATTTAAAAAAATCAATGTGACCTTGGGAAGACCGTGAAGGTCATGGTCAAGATCAAAATAAAGGTCACCATTAAATTCCTTGTTGAAAGTTCCTTCAAAAATGACCTTGACCGCCCTGAAAAATATCTTACCTGAGGAAGTATTCAGCCGTCCCGGGACTTTTTGGACCCCCGGTATAAACAGTTGAAGGAAAGTAAAAATACAGAGTTTGCGAGCATGAGAAACAGCAAAGGTGAAATACTATATGATAAAGGCGGGATAGTAGACGCTTTAAAAGACTCTTTTAAAGAACTATTAGGAGGTAAAGATATAGGACAACAAAACTGCGACATAGAACATAATGCATTAGAAAACCCAATTGAAAAAGTATGTGTCACTGAGGTCAGAAACATAATAAAGAACTTGAAAAACGGTAAGGCTGCTGGTGTAGATAGTATCAGCGCTGAAATGCTTAAATACGGTGTCGAGTGCATACCTCACAGGTTGTGCGAATTGATAAATTTATGTGTCGAGACGGGGGAAGTCCCAGACGATTGGAGAAAAGCGATTATCGTACCAATATACAAAAGAAAGGGAGATAAAAGCAACTGCAGTAATTACAGAGGTATCAGCCTGCTAAGTACCGTAAGTAAAATATACTCAAAAATACTTATTCGTAGGGTAATGAAAATTACAGAAGAAAAGATATGGGAAGTCCAAAGTGGATTTATGCCAGGAAGATCATGTACAGATCAGATATTTAGCCTAAGACAGATCACAGAAAAAAGCTTGAGAGTAGGAAAGAAAGTTTTCTGTGCATTTATTGACCTAAAAAAAGCATTCGACAAGGTAAATAGAAGTAAACTTTGGGAAGTCCTTAAAGAGTACGGAGTAAATGGAGGGCTCCTACAAGCAATACAAACAATATATACAGGTAGTAAAGCGAGTGTAAGGGTAAATGGGAAACTGAGTGACTGGTTCGATATTATGCAAGGCGTGAAACAAGGATGCGTTATGTCCTCGTGGCTATTTATCATATTCATGGATAAGTGTCTAAGAACTGCACTCTTCGACGAAGAAGGTGTAGATCTCCAAACAGTCAAGGTACGCCGGTTAGCTTTCGCAGATGACAAGATTGTTATGGCAGAATCAGTCGAGGATTTGCAAAGAATGTTGAATGAACTTAATACAAGCATGAAGGACATGGGACTCAAAATTAACGTAAATGAAACAAAAATCATGGTGTTTGAGGGAAAAAGTGAGAAAACAATATGCAACATTGTCATAAATGATGAGAGATTAGAACAAGTTGACCAGTACGTGTATCTAGGTAGTCTATTCACTAGCGACGGGAAAATAGATGGGGAGTTAGATAGGCGCATAAATAAGGGTAGACAGGTTATCGGTAGAGTAGGATCCCTCCTCACAAATAAAAACATATCAAAAAAGGCTAAAATGGCCATACATAATTCTATATTCGTACCGACTGTACTATACGGTAGCGAGACATGGACCTGTCAAGAAAAGGACAGGAGTAAAATTAACGCGATCGGCATGAAACCTCTGCGCATAATATGCGGGAAAACACTGATGGAAAAAGTCCGAAACGAGACTATCCTCAAAGAATGTGGTACAGGAGAGACACTAGTTGACATATGGGAAAGAAATCAGTTAAGATGGTTCGGACATCTTGAAAGAATGAAAGATGAACGACTGACCAAACAAGTGTATAAAGGTAAAGTAAATGGTAGAATGCCCAGAGGTAGACCGCCGAAAGAATGGTTAGAATCTGTAAATGAGACATTAATCCGTAGAGACATAAGAAGCCATAGGAACACAAGAGCTTGCATGAAAAAATGCATGGACGTGAAGGAAGCTAGAGTAGTATGCCAGGACAGAAAAGTGTGGCGACAAATAGTTTGTAAACAGAGTGACAATAGAATGAATGACTCCTGAAACAATGACCTTGGATACTAATGGGCCCAAGTGGGGAACCATACATAGCAATTTTGTGAGGCTCTTCACTTGGGGTGATCGCTAGAGAGATTGATCAGCAACCTGGGTCGGAGCAGTGTTGCGGAATAAACGTGTCATTTAAATAAATAACACGAGCATTCCAGATCAATCTAAAATATTTATACCTAACATCCATATACCTATCTACCTTATACCTATATGCCTACATACCTTACACCTATATGCCTACATACCTTACACCTATATACCTATTCAACCTATACCTATCTACTCTATACCTATACACTTATATGATTGTATGATTTATCAAAAAGATACGGAAATATACGCTGAAGTAAAGGAATTTCCTTCTTCATTTTAAATCAAATACAAATTTAGTCATTTTTATCTGAAGAACATAGAACATAACATATGGTCGTTGCGAAGCGCGACGACCAAATCGCGCGCCATAAGCGCGCTCAAACTTTTGAGTTTCTATTATACGATGAACAGAAACGAGCGTGGAGCGCGAGGTTTACGTAATTTTTAAACCAAATATCGAGCGCGAAGCGCGAGTGTGTTGATGAGAATGCGTTCCTTAAGGTCGATAGAACCTTAAGTAAACTAGTTCTTCTTTTCGTGTAAAACTGACATAATTAAACCAAAAGCAGGTCATAACGATGAAGCTTACTAAGAGTGTATTAGCCCTCGAAGTGCATAATAGCGAGCACACGAAGTGCGAATACCTAGAGGAACCGAGCTTAAAGCGTCAGGCAAATGTGTCTGAGCGCGTAGCGCGAGGTGAATACATTATCGAGCGCGAAGCGCGAGATCCAACTCAAACTTGCCAGCGAAGCACGGCAATTTTCAGGACAGTTTTGAAAATTTATTTAACTTAATTCGATGCGCAGTAGTATTCTACGGCACCAACAGTTTCGCAGTATTTTTTTGCCCTCCTAGAATACGGAGGGACATACAATGAAAAAGAGATTAGTTGGGACAAATAATAAAATTGTTGGAACAACTATTTTAGTTAGTAAATAATATTACTGCTATTTAGTTATTTTTGACAACTATTATTGTTAGTTGGGGCACGAGCAGTTACTGTTACTATCTAATGAGGTAGACTAACTATTTTAGTTTGTCAAAACGACTCTCTGTAGGTAGTTGAACTTACTAATATAGTTAGTCATGTCTACTAACAAATTTGTAGGTATAACTGTTTTATTTTTGTTACAGGGACTAATTAAAATATCTGTCACTATACTATCGAAATCTGAATTAAAAAGATCCCAGTCGGCACGCGGGCACTTTTTTTTTGAGACATCGTAGGGACGCTGATGTCAGTTCAACTGATAAGAGTTTAAAAAAAATATGTCCCTATGTCACCGTTATGTAACAAATATGGAACGAAAATTCGTAACAAATATGTATTAGTAAATAATATAATTATAATAAATAATATATGATAAAAATGGTATTAAAAGAGCAAGGATTTATATACCTACCAACAAAATTCCCTAAGTTATACAACTTACTAGTCTTACTCTGCAAAAGCGTCTGCCGACCCTCCAGTTACAGACGGTGCAAATGATTTCACTTGTGTCTGACTTTCACGACCTACCGGGAACCTGCCCGTACTAAGTCAGGGATGTACATCAAGTAGCGCGCGCCTAGCGCAATGTCCAGGCCCGTACATACTCCTACGATTCGCCCCAATATCAGGAAATTTCTATTTTTCATGTCCGCTATTTTCTACACAGGCTTTCATTCTTTTTTTTTAAATTTAGCAAACGTTTATTCTATAGAATTATATTTTTGCAACACCCACCTCTAAAGTTGACGCTTGCATGCTTCTAAATTGTGCCTAAAGGACCTTATTTGAGCAGACTGTGTGCGAATAATTTTCGAGCATGCGCAGTTTGAAGATGGCTTACTTTAGGCACTGGTGAAAAAGCTGCGCATGCGCACTTTCGAGATGAGGTACTTTAGACATTGGCATAGGTAACTTTAAACACTGGTGTTGGTATCTTCTTGAAATAAATTTAGATTTAACTTGAACAAATGTTTTAATGATTGTAGTTTTGTTTTTAGGGTTTCGTAGCCCCCCCGGCAAGAGAGCATAAACGCCAATATTTTTTTTAAATAATTTTTTTTCCAAAAAACTTTTTTCAACAAATTTTGTTTTCAACATTTTTTTCTCAAAATTTTTGTTTCAAAACTTTTTTTCACAAAATTTTTTTTTCAAAAATTTGTTCTCACATTTTTTTTTCAAAAGTTTTTCTGCACAAAATTTTTTTGTTAGAACATTTTTTTTCAAACATTTGAAAAAAAAAAATTTCAAAATTTTTTTTTTTAACTTTTTTTTTTAAAGAATGTCTTTACTCCACTCCATGCAATATAAAATTAGTATTTTTCGTTACCTCCTCCTAGCAACTTTTTCGGACGGGCGTTGCAAAAAATAGCGTGTGATACACGTGCGCATAGGTGATTGATAAATTGTGTGATTGCATCATTCGCCTGCGGCTATGCTGCAAAATTCACACTCGCACAAAATCACCTATTTTGCGCACTTGCACCACAAATAACTATTAATTCATTATCTTGTTAATATTTCAATAATTTGTTATGCTTTCTCTCTTTACAAGAGAATATGGACAATTGTGATTTTTATTTATTTATGATAATTTGTTATCAACAATTTTTAACACTTTTTTCAATAGAAAACTCGTTTTTCCATTTTTCGAAAATTCGAAACATTAGAAAAAGTGAGTTTTCTATTGAAAACGAGTGTCAGAAAATTTTATTTTGACAATATTTTATAAAGTTTTACTCTTTTTTTACCTTTTTTGCTTGAAATAATAACAATTTCATGCTTCACTGAAAATTCATTTTTTTTTAAATCATATTTTCAGCAGGAATCGGAACCCTTAATTTTTAGAGGGTCCGGGGACCTAAATGGTACAGCAAGGGTCCGGTCCGGCCCCGAACCCTTAAGAGTTTAAAGGGTACGGGTCCGAACCCGGACCCTTAAGAACTTAAAGTGTACGGGTCCGGACCCGAACCCTTAAGAATTGAAAAGGTTCGGGTACGGAGCCGGAACCTTAAGAACCTAAAGTGTACGGGTCCGAACCCAAACCCTTAAGAATTTAAAAGGTACGGACCCGGACCCTTGAGAACTTAAAGGGTACGGCTCCGGACCCAAACCCTCTTGAGAATTTAAAAGGTTCAGGTCCGGACCCGGACCTCTAGGAATATAAGGGTCCGGGTCTGGACCCGGACGCTTAAGAATTTAAAAGTTTCGGGTCCGAACCCGGACCGTTAAGAACTTAAAGGGTACGGGTCCGGACCCGTACACTTAAGAATTTAAAATGTTCGGGTCCGGAACCGGACCCAAAACAAATTAAAAGGTCCAGTCCCGACCCGAACGCTCAAGGAACCCTTTAAACCCAGGTCCAATTTAAAAGGCTCCGATCCCTGATTTTCAGGTTAAAATTGAACATTTTTAATGGATTTTTACGATTTTCAAATATTCTAAGTGATGTTAATGAATTTGTAGAAAATTTTAGGGAATTAAATGAATGTTATTTAAAGGGGTTTGTATGAGCTTCAACAATTTCAAGAGATACAAACGGCATACAAAAATTGCAAAGGATTTGAAAGATTTGAAGATATTATTGAAGGAATTTTTAGAAGAGGATATATTTTTAATTATGAGAACGATTGAACCAAATAAAAATTAGTATTTGAACAAACATTTATGTTTTTTCGCGCTTTTTCATATCGCCGTGAATGTATTTTCGACCTAAGTACATCCAGTTCAAAAATAATTAAATTCATTAATGGCAGAAATCAGTAAAAACTGATGTAACATTATTTAATAACTATACAGTTTTTTTTATAAAAAGATGACTTTTTATTTTCCAGTTTATTATATTATATATGCTTTTCCCTATTTATTCCCTTTTAATATTATTCTGACGAGTATCATGCGATGAGTTGACTACGTTCTTCACATTAAAAAAATTTTTTGATTATTGTTTTTTACTTGAAAATTAGTTTTAACTGCTATATGCTTGTTGAATTTCTATTGGAATAATATTATTTATACTTTGTTTACTAGATAAATCGTTTTTTTTTTTGCTCCAATCTAAATATTTGCATTGTTGTACTTATTTAATTTATTGTGTTTTTTAGCTTCATTTTATCTTAAATACTACATATAAGCTGCAAAAACGTAAATAGTAAAAAGTATAAATATAAATAATATTTATCAATGTATAAATATATTACATTGTATAAATATAAACTTATCTACTTGAAATGCAAATATTTTCATTTTTATGTACTATGGAAAAAATACTATTCTTGAAATTACGATATTCATGTAATCGATAAGCAAAACAAATTCAATATGCCAGCCACTTGACTCTCGAGTATTTATTTAAATTATATTAAGACAGTGAAAAAATATATATAATAATAGATATAATCTAGTATTTTTGTAAGAAAAATAAATTTGTACGGCATGAACTAATGCGATATTTGCTTTTTCGTAATAATATATCATATATTGCGTTATTTAAATTTATGTAAAATTTTGTTCGAATTTTAGTAAAACGTTCGATATTTAAGGCTCATGTAGAGGGTAATCTAACCTACAAAACTCACCTCAAACAATTGATTTCAAATGCTGGCGCACCAAAAGGATGTCAGGGGGCAATTTTTCCCCACAGGAAGCACATATCCCTATTTGAGGGGAAAAGTCCCTCCGAAACGTCAACACTCGCGATAAATATTAAAAAATTAACAAAATAACACAGTTTTCAAACGCCGGAAAAAAGTAAACAGAAACAACAAAATCAGCGCCGCGTGCTATCTCGATCGATCACTAAATCTATTTAAAAGGACTTCTGGCGCCATATTCAAAATAGAAAAAGCATTGAAACATATGTAGGAGTAATAATTCTTAATAAGTTATAATATATTATTTAAAGAACATAACAAATAAATATTATCTTAAAAAAAATATAAGAAAAAAAAGAAGGAAAAATATATTCAACGCAAAATACTGACCGATAAATAAATCTTTCCACATTTTCTTCTGATTCTGAGTTGATCTTATAACATTCCCTTCACACCACCCACACAGAAGAAATAATTTACATATAGCTAAAGAAGATTTGGAAAACATTTTCCAAATTTGTAATTAGCAAAAATAAGCATTTTCCACAAAATGCAATGTTATTGCGTTTATGATTTTTTCAGAGGAATCTTAGGCTATATAATGTACACCTAACACCCCATCAAACCCACCCATGCAATAGAACTCAACTCTAGAAAGCTAGAAAGACCCGGTGAATAGTTTCCGATCTTAGTCTATGGGAATATAATCATTTCTCTAAAAAATCAAAGTTATAGCGACTTTGATTTTTTAAAAAGGTCCTTGGTTTCTGGATTATCATTATAACATCCCCAAAAGTCCATACACCCAAAAGAAATAAATAACATATAGCTGTCAAGATTTGGTAAAGATTTTCCGAACTTGTAATTAGCAAAAAAAAGTTATTTCCACAAAATGCAAAGTTATTGTGTTAATGATTTTCTCAGAGAAACCTTCGGCTATATAATGTACCCCTAACACTCCATCAAACCCACCCACGTATTAGAAATCAATTCCAGTAAGCTGGAAAGACTTGGTAAATATATTGCTGTATTATTCTTTGACGAAAAAATAACATTTTTAGAAAAAGTCGAAGTCGTTGTTTCTATGATTTTTTGATGTGATCCTCAGTCAATAAATGGAAAGACTGTCAATATTTTTCTATCACATTTTTTGAAAAAAAATATCATTATTCGAATAAATGGAAGTCATTACCAATCATTTCTGACAAGATGTAAAGACTCTTTGAATATTTTTCGATCTTCTGCTTCAGGAAAATTATCGTTTTTCGAAAGTATAAAACTCTGGGCCCAGAGGAATTTTTTGTTAGACTGCAGGATATGGATTCTTATCACAACACCTCTCCAAATACACCCAGGAAGTACCAATCATTTCGAATAAGATGTCAAGATTCTGTGGATATTTTTCGATCTTCTTCTTCAGGAAAATGATCATTTTTCGAAAATATGGAACTCTGTGCCCGGATGAATTTTTGTTCTCAACTTCAGGCTATTATTCTTGAGAACCAGTTTTCGAGCCAAATTCTTTATTATTTATTCCAAAGACATTCTGACTCTTATGGCTTCTTTCTAAACCTGAATTGATGGGGCGGATAATATAACTCGCCGAGCGCTCGAAATGACGTAAAACAATTGTCCAACTTGATAAAAAATGGAAATCGTAAATTTCCATTAACAAAAAATATTACTCGACGCGGCTTGTTAAGGCGCATCTTTTTTCTATTAGGCATTTTTTTGCAAAATAACCAGTTCTGAAAATAAAAAATGAAAACTAATTTTTTTTCGCCCGAATAAACGCAATAAAATCAACGTTTAATAAAACTTAAACTGCGGTTTCTCGGAAACTAATTGACCAAATCACTTGAAATTCAAACTGGAAGTTCATGACTCTTTACAGAAGCCAATGACATGAATAAAAATATCGTAGCGATCTATGATTTAATATTTTCGATCAATGTATCGATCGACCCGGAAAACCGCGTTTTTCACATTTCACGTAGCGAGGAAGTTTTTCATTTCACGAGTCTCGCCAAAAAGAAACATATCTCCATGGTCGTCAACATTTGGCCAAGTTTTAGGCCAAACTTGACATCAATACGATGAAAATTGTAGGAGCTACGGATTTTTAAAGAAAAGAGTCAGCGCACGAGGCCGGAGAATCCTGGCGCTTGCGGCATTTGCCTAACATGAAAGTTTTGCGGACACGTGATCTGTTAATTATAGCGACTCAAAAGTCGCGCTGGCTTTCGTGCCCCGATAAACAATTGAAAGGCGTCCACAGCTTGTCTTTTGGTTTTCACTACGCTGTTGCTTTTTCACAGTATATCGTGTCGTATATTTTGATGATATGTCAAGACATGTTGAGAAATGTCGGGCGTGAAAGTTTATCAAAACAGAGATGGGAAACGATCGAGAAATAATGATTCTGGGGCTCAAAACTTCAGGAAAAAATCTAGAAATTCGAATTACCGAAATCTTTGGTATGTGTGGAATAACCATCAAGATTAGTTTTTTTCTATTATTATATGACACAGTAAACACTAGGGTGGTCCAAATTTATACCTGTAAAAATTTTGAGTTTTAAATGGGAAAAGCTCGATTTTCAAAAAAATGGGAAAAAGAAGTACTTGTTATAAACTTTTTGTGAATTAAAGTATAGTCCTCTTAAGGAGTATTCAAGGAATAATTTCCATCCAATAACTTTAAATTTTGACACTCCAAATCCTCTTTTATTGTGCCCCGAAAATGCCCTAAAAAATGCAAAATAGCAGTTTTCTATCAAATTCATGCTAAAGACGGTATTTTTTGAAATTTTTCCAACATGAATTATTTTTAATCGATAAGTGACGAGTTTTGAAGTATATTTTAAATAATTTAAAATAATTTTAATTGTTTGAATAATTATTATTTGTTTAAACAACTTTTTTCCCCTCTAAATCGTTGAAAGTTATTATCTTTCGGAATAAATTATACAAAGTTGATGAATGTCAAGGGTGGTAGTTCTTGTTTAACATATTTGGTAATTATTCAACCAATTCTCGCTTTACAGAAGGAAACATTATTTAAACAAATGAATTTTTTTTTTAAAATCACCAAATATCCTTTAAAAATATATTGCTCTCAACATTCTTTAATTGTGTAATTATTCCCAGAAAATAATAAATTTTTACGATTTTTGGAAGAAAAAATTGTTTAAATAACTGAAATTTTTTTAAATAATTACCAAATATGTTAAACAAGAACTACCACCCTTGGCATTCATCAACTTCGTATAATTTATTCCGAAAGATAATAACTTTTCACGATTTAGAGGGGAAAAAAATTGTTTAAACAAATAATAATTATTCAAACAATTAAAATTATTTAAAATTATTCAAAATATACTCCAAAACTCGTCACTTATCGATTAAAAATAATTCATGCTGGAAAAATTTCAAAAAATACCGTCTTTAGCATGAATTAGATAGAAAACTGCTATTTTGCATTTTTTAGGGCATTTTCGGGGCACAATAAAAGAGGATTTGGAGTGTCAAAATTTAAAGTTATTGGGTGGAAATTATTCTTTGAATACTCCTTAAGAGGACTATACTTTAATTCACAAAAAGTTTATAACAAGTACATCTTTTTTCCATTTTTTTGAAAATCGAGCTTTTCCCATTTAAAACTCCATGTTAAGAAGAAAAAATGAATTTATTTTTCCGGAAAACTAAAAAAATGGGGGGGGGGTATCACAAAAAATCGAAAGACGAATTTTTACAGGTATAAATTTGGACCACCCTAGTGTTTACTGTGTCATATAATAATTAAAAAAAACCTCATCTTGATAGTTATTCCACGCATACCAAAGATTTCGGTAATTCGAATTTCTAGATTTTTTCCTGACGTTTTGAGTCCAAGAATCATTATTTCTCGATCGTTTGCCACCTCTGTTTTGATAAGCTTTCACGCCCGACATTTCTCAACATGTCTTGACATATCATCAAAATATACGACACGATATACTGTGAAGAAGCAACAGCGTAGTGAAAAACAAAAGACAAGCTGTGGACGCCTTTCAATTGTTTATCGGAGCACGAAAGCCAGCGCGACTTATGAATCGACACTTTGCGGATTGCAGAAATGAATTTTCGGGCATAATAGTTCGCAAAACGCTTGCAAATGGGTGAAAATATCGTTGAATCAATTGTCAACAATAATTATGTGCTATAATTAACAGATCACGTGTCCGCAAAACTTTCACGTTAGGCAAATGCGCCAGGATTCTCCGGCCTCATGCGCTGACGCTTTTCTTTAAAAATCCGTAGCTCCTACAATTTTCATCGGCCATGAGATATGTTTCTTTTTGGCGAGACTCGTGAAATGAAAAACTTCCCCGCTACGTGAAATGTGAAAAACGCGGTTTTCCGGGTCGATCGATACATCGATCGAAAATATTAAACCATAGATCGCTACGATATTTTTATACATGTCATTGGCTTCTGTAAAGAGTCATGAACTTCCAGTTTGAATTTCAAGTGATTTGGTCAATTATTTTCCGAGAAACAGCAGTTTAAGTTTTATTAAACGTTGATTTTATTGCGTTTATTCGGGCGAAAAAAATTAGTTTTCATTTTTTATTTTCAAAACTAGTTATTTTGCAAAAAAATGCCTAATAGAAAAAAGATGCGCCTTGACAAGCCGCGTCGAGTAATAGTTTTTGTTAATGGAAATTTGCGATTTCCATTTTTTATCAAGTTGGACAATAGTATTACGTCATTTCGAGGTTTCGGCGAGTTATATTATCCGGCCCTTCAATTCGAGTTGGAATCCAAAGGCTCAAGTCGATCAGACTTCATAGTGGCCGTTGAGTACTATGAAAACGATTTGAAACTGGTCTTTATTCACATTATTCTTGAGAACTGGTTTTCGAGCCAAGTTCCTTATTATTTATTCCAAAGACATTCTGACTCTTATGGCTTCTTTCTAAACCTGAATTCGAGTTGGAATCCAAAGGCTCAAGTCGATCAGACTTGATAGTGGCCATTGAGCACTATGAAAACGATTTGAAACTAGTCTTTTTTCACATTATTCTTGAGAACCGGTTTTCGAGCCAAGTTCCTTATTATTTATTCCAAAGACATTCTGACTCTTATGGCTTCTTTCTAAACCTGAATTCGAGTTAGAATCTAAAGGCTCAAGTCGATCAGACTTCATAGTGGCCGTTGAGCACCATGAAAACGATTTGAAATTTGTCGTTTTTCACATTATTCTTGAGAACCATTTTTCGAGCCAAGTTCTTTATTATTTATTCCAAAGACATTATGACTCTTATGGCTTCTTTCTAAACCTGAATTCGAGTTGGAATCCAAAGGCTCAAGTCGATCAGACTTTACAGTGGCCGTTGAGCACTATGGAAACGATTTGAAACTGGTCTTTTTTCACATTATTCTTGAGAACCAGTATTCGAGACAAGTTCTTTATTATTTATTTCAAATCATTTTCATGGTGCTCAACGGCCACTATGAAGTCTGATCGACTTGAGCCTTTGGATTCCAACTCGAATTCAGGTTTAGAAAGAAGCCATAAGAGTCAGAATGTCTTTTGAATAAATAATACAGAACTTGGCTCGAAAACCGGTTCTCAAGAATAATGTGAAAAAAGACCAGTTTCAAATCGTTTTCATAGTGCTCAACGGCCACTATGAAGTCTGATCGACTTGAGCCTTTGGATTCCAACTCGAATTCAGGTTTAGAAAGAAGACATAAGAGTCAGAATGTCTTTGGAATAAATAATAAAGAACTTGGCTCGAAAACCGGTTCTCAAGAATAATGTGAAAGAAGACCAGTTTCAAATCGTTTTCATAGTGACTGTGTTACAGCTCATATGTAGTATTTAAGATGAAATAAAGCTAAAGACACAATAAATAAAAGAATGCAAATATTTACATTGTGACAGGATGGAAGGACAGAGAACGATAGAAGGCGACATTGTTTGAATTGGATTCATGGCTCGTGGAGCGAGTTCCAGTAAGGAAATCAGGGATTTTGATTACGAAGTTTTCAGTACACCGAAAGGGGAGAACAAAGAAAGGAGGGTAAGGGGAAAGTATAGCAAAGGGGTAGGAAAGGATAGATTGAGGGCGAAGGTCGTGGGATCAATTGAAGCATTGATCAAAAGGAAGAGAGGGGAAGTAGTGAAGACAAGGAAGATTCTCACGTCAAGCTTGGAAAATCCAAAAATGTTCAGAGCGCCGCCGGAAAAACATAGTTTTGTAGAGAAGGATGAAAAAAATAAGGGGACATAAAGAAACAAAGCTGAGTTTAAAAATCGGATGGAAGAGGAAAGATTGAAAGAAATGCGCAAAATTATGATAGAAGTAATGGAGATGTATGAAGAAAATCAGGAGAAAAAGGGAGAGGAAATAAGGGAAGAAATTAGGCGGGAAATGGCCGAACTTAGGAAAGAAATGAGGAAATGGGAATAAGTTAGGGAAAAGCTAGAGAAAAGGATGCAGACGATGGAACAAAGACCAAAAAAGCAGGAAGAGACTAATAAACAGGTAGAGGTGTTGGAAGGTAGGATAAAAGAAATAAAAGGCTCAAACCGGAAGGTTGGAGATGGGGAGAGTTGAAATAAGAAGAAGGAAAGGCTGAGAAAAATAGAACAAAGAATTGAAAAGAAAGAGAGAGAAGAAAGAAAAGAAACATAGTAATAAAGGGTCTAAAATTAGAGTGGAAGGAGCTAAAGGAAGGAGTGAAAGAACTACTGAAAAGGATTGATGCTAAGGTAGAGATAGAGCAAGTGCGAAGTGTAGGAAGAGAAGAGCGAAGAGGGGAGGGAATGGTACTGGTGAAACTAAAGAAATAAGAACATGAGAGGAAAGTGATGACATAGTAGAAGGTGTTATATGGAAGCTCGGAGAGAATAGAGGATTATTTGATATGGGTAGAAAGGAAGATGCAGAATAAGTTAAAGAAAATAGCGGAAGAGGAAAGAAAAAAGGGAAGAAAAACATGGGTTGAGTATGGGAGACAGGAAACGAAAGTAGGGAAGATTGGAGGATATGCTACTGGAATATAGCAGGCTTGGAAAGAAAGGACAGAGAGTTTATGAAAAATTGGACACAATGGGATGTAGCAGTAATGATAGAGACGCGGCTAGATGCAAAGGGATGGGAAAGAGTAAGGGGAAGATTACCAAAAGTTTACAAATGGCAGGTTTAAAATGTGAAGGGTAAAAATAAAAAAGGCAGTGCAATGGGAGGAATGGTGATGAAAGTAAGGAACGAATGTATAACAGAGAAGGATAAAAAATAGATGATAGAATCAAAAAAAGAATTAATAGTAAAAGATATAAATATGGAAGGAGAGAGGTGAAAGATAGTGGGGGTTTATGTAAACGGCGAAATGCAGAAAAAAACAGAGGAGATGAGAGAACTGATGGAAGGAAATAAACAAGAGATTGGGCTTATAATAGGAGATTTTAATGCGGGAACAGGAGATAGAGGAGAAAGGGAATGGAGTGGAGAGCACGGAAGAAATCCAAAGACAAGATACTGAATGGGGAGGCAAAGAAATTGTTAATGAGACTAGGGGAGATGGGATGGTTTATCCTAAACGGAAGTATAGAGGTGGGTGAGGAAGGGGAATACACACGTTCAGGAGGAAATAGGGGAACAGTAATTGATTATGTGGTAGTGGACGACGAGGTAAGAGAGAAGGTTAAGGAACTAGAGGTAGGGAATTATATAGATTCAGATCATTTACCCATAATAGTGACATTAGAGGGAGAAATGAGTAATAACAATAAGGCTAAAAAGGAGGCAACAGTAAAAAGAGCAGGAAGAGGGGATTATTCAATGGAAGGTAAAGAACAGTTTAAGGGAAAAGTCAGGAACATCAAAATGGGAGAAGGAAATGTAAACGAGGAAATAAAAATAGTGATAGGAGAAATGAAAAGAGTATTATATTAGAGTGCACAAGAAAAAAAGAAGTTAGTGAAGGAGGGGATAGAAGTAGATGGGATAAGGAATGTAAACAGAAGAAGAAGGAAGTGAGCAGGGCATTAAGAAAATAGAAAAAAGGGACAAGTAGTGGAGAAGAATACCGGGGAAAAAGGACTATACTGAGTTGTGTGATAAAAAAAAGAGGAGGAAAAAGAGGAGAAAAGGTTTGCAGAAGAAGCGCAGAAGGCTAGGACGGAAAAAGAGGTTTGGAATGTGGTAAATAGAGAGAGAAGAAGAAAGAAAAGAGTAAAACAGGATATTGAGATAGTAGAATGGAAAAAATATTTTATGGAATTACTAGGAGGTTTTGAGAGGAAAGTTAGGAAAGGAGGAAAAGATGGTAGGGAAACAGATGAGCAGGAGGGCATTACAAGGGAGGAACTAGTCAAGGTACTAGGGATGATGAAAGATGGAAAGGCACCTGGTATAGATGAGATTCCAAATGAAACCTGGAAATATAGGGGGACAGAATTAAAGGAATGGGCATGGATAATGTGCAATAGAGTATGTAGAGGAGAGGGGTGGCCAGAGTTATGGAAGAAAGGAGTAGTGATACCAATAACAAAGAAAGGCAAAGTGGAGGAGGTTAAAGATTATAGAGGAGTGACACTAATGCCAACACTGTATGAAGAATATGTGACTGTTTTATGGGAGAGGTTAAGAAATGAAGTTTTGAAAAAAAGGATAGAGCCACCGAATCAGACAGGGTTTAGAAAAGCGATAGGGGTGATGGACGATATATATGTTCTGAACTATCTAGTAAATAAGAAGATTAAAAGGGAGAAAGGGGCAATAATAGCAATGTTTGTGGACTTAAAGGCGGCGTTTGACTCATTAGACCGAGGCGAGTTAAGAAAAGTTATGGTGAAAAAGCAGATACGAGAGGGATTAATAAAGAGAATATCGAAAAATTTTAGATAGAGAACGATTTCCTCTGAGATCACTTTTATTTAATATATTATTATCAGACTTGGAAGAAGAAATAAAGAGAAAAGGGTGAGGAGGAGTGAGGATAGGAAACAAAAAGATATATGCATTGGCATACGCAGACGATGTAGTGTTGATGGCAGAGGATGATGAAGGGATGGCGGGCTTAATTACAGGATTAGAGAAATACGTAGATGGGAAAAAGTTGAATTTAAATGTAGAAAAGACAAAGATAATGAGGTTTAGAAAAGGAGGGGGGCGAAAGAAAGAATGGACGGGGAGATGGAAGGAAACAAAATTAGAGAAAGTAAAAGAGTTTAAGTATTTGGGATATACCTTGAAAACAAATTCATATCATAGAGCTCATATAAGAGAAAGGATTAAAAAAGTAGCAGGGGTAATGAGACAGATATGGGGAATAGAAAAAAGGAGGTTAAAAAAATTGAACTAGAATGTGGTTATCTGATACGTTGGTATGGCCGGTATTAGGTTATAGAGCAGAGATATGGGAATGGAAAGAAAGGAAAGAGATTGAGAGTTTACAAGAGAGGTATATAAGGTGGACGCTAGGGGTAGATTGGAGGACGCCGTAATATATGGTGAGAGAAGAAGCGCAAAGAGATAAATGAGGTACTAGAGCGGGAAAGAGGGCATTGAATTTTGAGACGAAGCTGAGGGAGGGAAAGGGAGGGGAGTTAGCGAGAAAGTGTTTGATGGTGGTAGAAGAAGGGAGAGGGAGGGCGATGGAATTAACGAGATGGGAAGAAGAAAGAAGGGAGTTATTTAACGCTAGAGATATAGAAGATGTGACTGGAGTAAGCTATGAAGAAGTGGGAAAAAAGGGAGGGGGAAAGACAATTAATAGAAAGATGGAGGATGAGTGAGGAATCAAAATATAATAAATGGTATAAGATGATAAAAAAGGAAGGAGTACCAAAGTATTTAGAAAAGGGATGGGGAGAGAAAATGATGACTTACGTGGGACAGTCTGGTAGACTTCGTAATACTAGTATGAAGGAACGCAAAAGTGGTGTTCGTTTGGGACGTTGTTATAAGAGTGTTCTTGCCAGACATATAAAAGGGTTTGTCGATGTTGACGTTGAGTTTGACTGGGATAATGTTGCAATTTTACATAGTGAAAGTAATGAGAGAAAGAGAGAATGGGGTCGTTGCATGAATTTTAGGTAATCTATTTTTTAAATACTGCATAACATTCTGAATATTTTAGTGCATTTAAAAAAAATTTTCAACACTTCATTGTCGAGAAAAAAAATGTTTAAGAAAAGTATCGAAATCCCTATTCAAAAACTTTGTGACCTTGAAACCTTGAAACCTTGAAGCAGCCAGTCGTAACAAAATCTCACTAAAAAATACAATTTTGCTTAAAATATAAAACCTAAAAAAAGATAGTAATGAATAATATCATTCAAGTACGCGAAAAGGAGATGCTTCCAAAGATAACCTCAAATTTAAGTCAATCATATGTTCGGAATCACGAGAACACGTTAGTCGAATTTCTTTCGCTTTACATTTCACAAGTATAATAATGGCAGCCTCTTAAAAAAAATGTTTTGTACCTGATTGCAACTGCAATAGCAAAGATGATCTACAGAACATAACCTCAAAATTGAAATGTGGTCCTGGCAATTTACGTCCTGCATTTTTTTTACAGAAGTGTGTAAACTTACATCGTCGCACGCATATCGAATAATTTCCATCGTGGCACGATGTAAAATGACACCAACTTTTTTTACAGTGCAGGTATCGAGGAGAGAGCTGGGTTGTTTCGTCGCTGTTCTCACCTGCTCTAATTTTTCTTACCTTGATAAGGGTGCTATATAAGCACCGAAACATTGGTGAATATTATAAATGCTTTCACGTTGTGATTTGATAATAATAAAAATAAAAAAGACAAAAGAAATAAAAAAGATGAGGAAGGGGATTTGGCTGGTTGCCTTCTCATTTTTCTTTCCTCTTTTTTATTTTTGTCAAAAGAAACAATTTTTTTGTAATTACAATACGAGCAGTTTGTGGTGGTTGTACAAATTTGGTCGTTGTACTGTTGTTTTATCTTTAGGAATTCTATACATTAACTTGAGTATTGGACGTTGAATAGGACTTTGAATTTGATCTTAATCTAATTTAAAATTCTTGAATTTTAAATAAAAAATCACAACTGTCGATATCCTCTTCTAAAGAAAGAAAGCATAAAAAATTATTGAAATATAAACAAGATAGTCAATAAAATATAATTCTATAGAATAAACTTTTGCTAAATGTAAAAAAAAAATATATGAAAGCCTGTGTAGAAAATAGCGGACATAAAAATTATAAATTTTCTGATATTGGGGCGACTCGTCGGAGTATGCACGGGCCTGGATATTGCGCGAAGCGCGGGCTACTTGACGAACATCCCCGACTTAGTACCGGCAGGATCCCGGTAGGTGGCTGACCGTAAAAGTCAGACACAAGTGAAATCATTTTATAACTGGAGGGTCGGCAGACGCCTTTGCGGAGTTCGACTAGTAAGTTGTATAAGTGAGGAAATTTTGTTGATAGGTACATAAACCCTAGCTTGTTGATTACTATTTTTATTATACATTATTTATTATAATTATATCATTTATTATTACACATTTGTTACGTATTTTAGTTCCATATTTGTTACGTGTGGCGATTTCTATGTTAGTGTTAAATATTATAGGGAGATCTCAGAATATTTCTAAGATAGTTTACTGTATTAGGACTGGAATCCTGGAAGCGGAGAAGGCCTTGGAACTTTTTCGAAGCGGTTAATTGCAGGGGAAAATTCCAAGGGCCAATTCGAACATCTGCAATAGGCATAGTCAGAGTACTTAGGAAAAGCCGAGTACCTGACCGAGGTGGGAAGCGTCACTCTTGAACGAATCGCGATAAAGGCAACACCTCGTCCGGTCGTGGGAGGTGGTCAACATTGTTTTAACCCGGGAAAACGCTTACCATTATTGTATACTAATTTTGAATATATTTACATCTTTTAAACGAACTGTGGTATTTTATTGTGTTTTTTTAATCCAACATACGTATTTGAGTTCCATATTTTTTACATAACGGTGACCAGAGCCGGCGCGTAATAGGGTGCAATGTGTGCGGGGCACACGGGCGGCCAAGTTTCGCTCCTGGTGGGGGGCGGCCAAACTGCACTGACGAATATGAAATAAACGGCACCAACAAGAGTTTGGTCGTTAACAGGCGACTAATCTCTTCATGTAATAAAGTTTCTAAGTGGGCCTTTGCTCGTGCCTTTGTCTTCTGGGATTTTCCCTTCGATTTTCCCTGAATTTTCGTCTGGAACCCATTTCTTTCCAGTAATAAATTATTTCTAGGTTCAGGAATATGTGAATGTAGACTTTATGATGGCCATTATATATATATATATATATATATATATATAATAATCCTTGAGGCCCTTTAAAAATATATCCATGATCTTCCCGCAAGAAGTATTTCTTGGACAAATAATTGCTGTAAATTTACGAAATCGAAAGTAGACCAAGGTGGAATAACTTTTTTACATTCTCATTCTAATGAGAAGGTATTGGTTTTATGTAAAATTTGACATAGTCGGTTTTCATCAAATCTCCACGTTTTGAGACCTCCTGAGTCAGAAAAAACGATTTTTACGAAGGTGTCTGTCTGTCTGTAGTCTGTAGTCTGTCTGTCTGTCTGTCTGTCTGTCTGTCTGTCTGTAGCCACGATAACTTTCGAAAAAATGATCAGATTTGATTGAGCTTTGGCACACTTTTTTATGGCCGAAAAATAGAGAACGAGTTCGTTAACCAGCTATTTTGGATGAAAATCCAAAAAGTGAGCACATTTTGAAAATTTTTGAGACCACTTTTTTGGAAGATTTGAAAATTCTATGTACGGTTATTAGTAGTACGCAAAATGACGAACAAAATATTCTAATGACTTTTCGTGATAAAAAAAAAATTACTGGAGTTATAGCATTTTCAAAATTCCAAAAAACAAACGAAAATGAACATTTTAAGCCGAAAAACGCACGATATGAAAAAAAGTCAAGAGGAGAAAAACGTTGATTCCTGAACACCCTATAATATTTTCATGACAACTTTTTGAATTTTTCGAAAAATAAAAAATTCAAATTTTGATCGCACAAAAAATTAATCAAAAATCAAAAAAGCCATTTTGCTGTAAAACTATGCAAGATACCAGAAAAGATCATCTCACCAAAATTGTGCACCTAAAAAAGATCTACAAATTTCTTATCATTCACTTTTTGATATGACGCGTAGTTTTTGTTTTATTCGTAAAAAACAGCATTGAAAATAGAAAAATAAAATTTTCAGACGAATATTACCAGCTACGAAAAAATGACCGAAACAAAATTTGTTCATCCAAGGAAGAGGTACAAATTTATTGTGACTCATGTTTCGATAGGATGCGTGGTTTTTGTTTTATTCGTGAAAATAACATTGACAGTAAAAAAAAATCAAATTTTTGAAAAAACAATGCAAGGTACGAAAACATATAAATGAACAAAAATTGTGCATTCAAAAAAGACTTACACACCCGTAATCAATTTTTGTGGTAAGAATATATTCAAAATGAAAAAATTAACTTTTTTGATAAACGGCACAAGCTAAAATAAAATGTCAACTAATAAAATTTGTCGCCTGAATTATATCATTACTTTTCATTTAAAATCAAATACAAATTTAGTAATTTGTATATGAAGAACATATAACACGAAGCACAAAGTGCGCGCTCAGTGTATTTACCAAATCGCACGCCGTAAGTGCGCTCAAACTTTTTTGTTTCTATCATACGGTTCAAATGATTTTCAAATCAAATATCGAGCGCGAAGCGCGAGTGTCTGGATGAGAATGTGTTCCTTAAGGTCGATAGAACCTTGAGTAAATAAAGTTCCTTTTCAGTCTAAAATAAAAGCAAATTTAACAATCACTTAATATGTAGAGGTTTTGATAATTTTATAATATTTGCAAACAAACTTTTTCTTTTCATCGAAGTCGAACACGAAGTTCAAAAATCTAGAGGAGCCTAGCGTAAAGCGCGATGCAAATACGCCCGAGCGCGTAGCGCGAGGTGAATACATAATCGAGCGCGAAGCGCGAGATAAATATATGATCGAGCGCGAAGCGCGAGATCCAACAGTCGCGCGCCCTAGGCGCGCTCAAACTTGCGAGCGAAGCGAGCCGCGCGCGAAGCGCGCCATGAGAATGTGCCCGCGAAGCGGGCAGATTTTTTTAAATTGTTTTAATCAAAAAATGTTTGATTGAATCAAAGTTTTTTTGAATCAAATAAATAAATGCATTGCTATACAGTTAACTAAAGTTTGGAGACATTTTTTCGCCGCCGCCCACGGAACCGTGATAACAATAATTTTGAATTTTTGCTCAAACATGTTTCAAGACCATGCTTTTTTTTAATAAATTACATGAAAGTTACATTTTTTATATTTCTCCATACACCATACACACCGCATACGAAATTTTTTGAGAAATTTGAAAAAAAAAAATTATGAATGAAAATGGTTTTGTTCTATTTATATTATTATTCTAAGAGATATTTTTGCCGCCCTTGCTATATTTGGTGTCCTGGAACGGAACCGTGATAACAATAATTTTGAATTTTTACTCAAACATGTTTCAAAGACCATGCTTTTCTAATTAAATTATATAAAAGTTACGTTTTTTAAATTTCTCGTTACAAAATTCTTTTCGGGACAAGCCCACTATCAGTTACAGAACTTCTTTCTTTTAAACTGTTTTTCTATCTGAAAACATTTTAGAAACAATGTATGTTAAAAATCGAATTCGAAAATTAGATTTTTTTTTTAAATAGTTCATCATTTCTATGTAGCTGTATTAATGATAATCTACTGATAGATAGATAAACGTTTATTCTTCAGCCAGCTGGCCTTGAAAAATTGACTTGCTTACACTTCCATTTTTTTTTACAGAGTTTTCTTAAAACTAACCCTTAAACTATTGTAGGGTCATTATCCATTGTAGGATGGTCTCCCCTAAATAATGTAAATAAAGTGTATAGTCATAATAATGTAAATAATATTAATAATGTAGATAATATTAATCATGTAAATAATATTAATAATGTTTAAATAAAAATAGATCATACGTATGTAGAAAATGTTTTTTTTTTCTTTTTTTAAAGAAAAGGGGAAGGGGGGGGGCGGAAAAAAATGTTTGCACACGGGCGGCCAAATGTATAGCGCCGGCTCTGACGGTGACACATTCTTGTAATACTGTTATGGAATTATTACAGAACGACCACAGAACACATTTACATCGTAACACTGTTACATATGTATTACGGCACTACTACGGAACAATGTTACTCTGTAATCCGGTTCCTAAATTGCTCTAAAAATATTTGTTGACATATAACGCTGTTCCAGAATTGTTACAAAACGACCGCATAACAAATTTACATCGCAACACTGTTACATGTGTGTTGCGGCACTATTACAGAAGAATGTTACTCTGTAACCCTGTTTCTAAATTGTTCTAAACATATTTTTTGACATATAACGCTGTTCCAGAATTTGTACAGAACGATCACAGAATAAATTGACATCGTAGCACTGTGACATATGTGTTACGGCACTATTACAGAACATAGTTACTCTGTCACCCTGTTCCTAAATTTTTCTAAAAATATTTTGTTACATGTAACGCTGTTCCGGAATTGTTACAGATCTCTGACAAAACATGGTTCTGTAACAGCGTTACAGAACTGCTAAATCCATTTAGGGATGACATTACTTGGACCATGATCTAACCCTGTTCTTAACCAGTTACAGAACCTGTTATTTTCTGTAATATGTTGCCAAAAGTAGCACATAAGTGAACAAAACTGTAGAAATCCGAGTTTTTTCAATTTTATCATCTTTTCAATTTTTTAATGCATTTTTTTATTAATGGCGGCTACAATTCGTGAACGACGACCTCCAAGAAATATATTACACCAGTTACTTTTATTTTAAACGTAATAGTTCACTAATTATAACCCAGCAAACGCGATAAGTAACTGCTCCGTAACAAAGGGTTAACATTATTATATGTGGTTATATAACGAATGTTGCTGTTCAGCGACGTATTTGTTCTATGACTGAGAGGTGACAACATTAAGTAACTTTTTTACCGAATGAAGATGTACCAGTTCCATCAAAAAAAGTTGTAACAATTTTGTAGCAGTGAGATGTAAGTGTTATAAAAGAAGAATGTAACAGCTGTTCCGTAACTTGGTTACACGCATGAACTATAACAATTTTTTGACAGAGTTACGTAAGTGAAACTTAACGGCGTTACTGTTTGGTTTTGTAAGCTGTGCATAATGTAAATTAGTAACAGCTATGTAACAATGTGACATGACTGTTATCTGACAAACGTGTATCATTTGTACTTTATGTTGGTTATACGCATGTTCTATATGAATTCTGCGATCTCCCAAATGAATGATATATTATCGATATTATTTATAGAATTATTATCGAATATAAATATATCTTTTTGAAATATTTTTTAAATTAATAATAATAATCTTCGAATTCATATAATATATTTAACATGCAAACTTCTTTCATAGGTATTGAAACTTCAATTCTTAAAATTAAATGGATTGAAAATATTCATTTATTAGAAATCTAAGTACATATGTCTTTTACGAAGGGAAGAAACAATAAATAAATTTAGACTATAATTGTTTTTGTAAAAAAGTAGATATATTTCAATTCGATATAAGCCGATTGTGAGTATCTTGAAAACAAAATCTTTATCTCCCTTCAACTTTTAAATACATTTTCATCAGTTTTTATGAGGGTGTTAGATGCAAGTTCTAACATAAAATTTAATATTTGTACATGATATTTACGACATAATTTTAAATTTACAACATAATCTTGTGAGAATTTTGTGAATAGAGCTTGAGTATAAAACTCTTACAATCTAGAACGTTCATCATCTTTATATAGAGATACAAGTTTTAAGTTTTGATGAATTCCATGAATTTGAAACATCACATGCACTCAACCTGTAAAAGCTTGTTAATATAAAAATAGTGAAAAAGTGATTATCATTTCCAGAAATAGCTTTTATTGTTGTTCAAAAATATTGTTGGTATTGTTGATTCAGCAATAACATTAGATATTTAAATCAAACGTTTTTAAATCCACCTATTCATAAAATGTGTAAAACGGAAAAATAAAAAAATAAAACATTTATTCCTCCGTTAGCCCTGGCTTTTCAGCGAAAAAGCTTGGTTGAGATTTTGTCGACAAGATCCAAGCGATTCATTAGCTCAGTTGGCTAGAGCGTGCGGTACATTAGGTTTATAGGCCTAGGTTTAGGTTTTCTAGGTAGGGTTCGAATCCCTAGCGGGTGCGATTTTTCAAAGCGTTCGAGTTTGGGATTATGTTTGTAAGTGACCGTAAGTATTTGAGACGGATAATGTTTGATGCACTTTGCTCACCGCTGATATTGAAGTCAAGACGAAGTGTTCTAGCAGCCTCCTCCGCTGCTTTGTACAGAAACGCACATTTGCCAACTTCTTCCTGTTTTCTGACCATTTTAAGAAGAGGGTCTCGTCCATTTGCGACCATATGTGCTGTATCCAGAGTAATCCTGTTGTGATGACATTCAAGATTCAGTATTCCGCGACCACCTTGACGGCGTGAGATGTAGAGTCGCGGAACAGAAGACTTAAGGTGCATGCTTTTGAGCGTGTACATAACCTTTCGTGTCCCGATATCAAGGGATCTGAGCTCGTCCTTCGTCCATGGAACCACTCCAAATAAATAGAGTAACACCGGGACTTTGTTCCTCACCGACAGTTCAGAAGACCAAATCTGTCGGATGAGATGTTTCTATCTGCTTCAGAGAGTATCCTTTATAGATGTCACGTCCTGAATGCGGTTCTGTAGCACGCCCAGGAATGTATAGGTCTCTCCAGCGCCAAGGTATCGTATAGCATTTCTGACGACGAGCTCAAGGTCTTCGGAGATGCAACTAAGTTTTCCTCGCTTCAAATAAACCTTGGCGCATTTTTCTACCCCCAACTCCATTCTAATCTCCTGAGAGTACTCCTCGAAAATCCTTAGAGCTAGTTGTAATTGCTTTTTATTTTTAGCATAGATCTTAAGATCATCCATGTAAACTATATGAGTGACCTTATGCTTTCGATTTTCAGGTTTGCCGCAAAATTACCCTTCGGTATGGCGAAGTGCGAGAGATTGTGGCAACAATGTAAGGCAGAGCTCTCCAGAAGGCAGTCATTGACTGCAAAGACTGCCAATGGCAGTCACGAGACTAGGTCAAACAGGCCCTCATAAATTTTCGTCGAACTTGTCCTTCGACTCGTTCCTAATCCTTCACGGTAAATTACAGTTCGAAATGAAAAAATGAAATGTATTGTGAATTCAAGTAGAAAAAAAATCAGACCCTTTTGTGTGAACAATGAGCCGCAACGAGCCGTGAATGTAAAGACCGTAACCCTTTTCAGGATTCCTGGAAAGCGAAGAAAAAAATGACAGAAAAACTTGGTGGCAGTCATACACTTGTCGTGGCAGTCAGCACCTGCTGAAAGTGGTGAGCCCTGATGTAAGGCAAAAGAGGAGCGGGCTCATGCTGTCGCCCTGAAAGACGCCTCTCTGAAAGTTGACGTTGTTAGTTGTCACACGATGTTTTCCAGATGAGATAGTAAATCTGGTTTTCCAAAGTGGCATCAATCTCGCTATGGACCTCACGATGTGCGGATGAACCTTTAGGCTTTCCAACAGACAGATGATAAGTCTATGCGAGGTTGCATTAAAAGCTTTCCAGTAATCAATCCAGGCCATCGATAGGTTGCGCTGGTGAGATGCTGCGTCTTTGCAGACACATCTTTTAATGAGCAGGTTCACGCGACATCCTGCTACACTTTCCTTTGAACCGCGTTGTTCTTCTTTATTCATAATGTGTCCCCTAAGGGTTTACATGACTTCCATTTCTTACAACACTTCCTTCTACATGTTTTATAAAATCTTATCCTTACTATTTACAGTTATTTACACCTATTTACAGAAAATCTTATATCTATATCCTTATTTCTATTTTTTGACGATAGCGCAATTTGGGACGTGTTAGCGAACGAGTGAGCGAGCGATCGAAAGCGAGAGTGCAAGCGAGAGAGAGAGAGCGATAACGCAAACGCAACTTAATTTACTTATGCTATTACATAACCATTACTTACAAATCTTTACGCTTCTAATTTAAGCGACTTCCGTTTCCTTTTCCTTTCACTTCTCCTGTAACTCCATTTTGCCATTTTTTTCCATCCATTCCTTCATTCTTTCTCATTTGCTCCCCTAGCACCCTCTAACTCCTTCATCCACTCTTCCCCCAAACCATCCTCCCCTAGAATCTTCACCACATTCTCTTGCCAGCTCTCTTGCCTATTCTCTTTCTTATCCCAATACATACCTGCCCTTACCTCGTTTCCCAATCTAAATCTTGCTATTCTGGTCCATCTTTTCTCTCCCCATCCCTTTTCTAAATACTTTGGTACTCCTTCCTTTTTTATCATCTTATACCATTTATTATATTTTGATTCCTGAATCATCCCCCATCTTTCTATTAATTGTCTTTCCCTATCCTTTTGTTCTACTTCTTCATAGTTGACTCCAGTCTCGTCTTCTATACCTCTATCCTCAAAGAACTCCCTCCTTTCTTCTTCCCATCTCGTTAATTCCATTGCTCTCCCTCTCCTCCCCTCTACCTCCATCAAACACTTTCTCGCTAACTCCCCTCCCTTTCCCTCCCTCAGCTTCGTCTCAAAATTCCAGGCCCTCTTTCCCGCTCTAGTACTTAATTTATCCCTTTGCGCTTCTTCTCTCACCATATATCCAGGTGTCCTCCAGTCTACCCCTAGCGTCTACCTTATATACCTTTCTTGTAAACTCTCAATCTCTTTCCTTTCTTTCCATCCCCATATCTCTGCTCCATAACCTAATAGCGGCCATACCAGCGTATCAAATAACCATATTCTCCTTCTCCAATTTTTTTAAAACCTTCTTTTTCCTATTCCCCATATCTGTTTCATTACCCCTGCTGCGTTTTTTATCCTTTCTCTTATATGAGCTCTATGATCTCCATTTGCTTGCAAGTTATATCCCAAATACTTAAACTCTTTCACTTCTTCTAATTTTATTCCCTTCCATCTCCCCGTCCATTCTTTCTTTCTTCCCCCTCCTTTCCGAAACCTCATTATCTTTGTCTTTTCTACATTTAAATTCAACTTTTTTCCATCTAAGTATTCCTCTAATCCTGTAATTAAGCCCGCCATCCCTTCTTCATCCTCTGCCATCAACACTATATCGTCTGCGTATGCCACTGTATATATCTTTTCGTTCCCTATCCTAACTCCTCCCCACCCTTTTCTCTTCATTTCTTCTTCCAAGTCTGATATTAATATATTAAATAAAGTGGGCTCAGAGGACATCCTTGCCTTACTCCTCTCACCAACCAGAAACTATCTCCTACTTGCTCTCCTACGTTAACCTTGCTTTTTGTCTCTCTAAAAATTACCGATACTCTCTTTATTAATCCCTCTCGTATCCCCTTTTTCACCATAACTTTTTCTATCTCGCCACGGTCTAATGAGTCAAACGCCGCCTTCAAGTCCACGAATACTGCTACCATTGCCCCTTTCTCCCTTTTAATCCTCTTATTTACTAGATAGTTCAGAACATATATATCGTCCATCACCCCTATCGCTTTTCTAAACCCTGTCTGATTCGGTGGCTCTATCCTTTTTTTCAAAACTTCATTTCTTAACCTCTCCCATAAAACAGTCACATATTCTTCATACAGTGTTGGCATTAGTGTCACTCCTCTATAATCTTTAACCTCCTCCACTTTGCCTTTCTTTGTTATTGGTATCACTACTCCTTTCTTCCATAACTCTGGCCACCCCTCTCCTCTACATACTCTATTGCACATTATCCATGCCCATTCCTTTGATTCTGTCCCCCCATATTTCCATACTTCATTTGGAATCTCATCTATACCAGGTGCCTTTCCATCTTTCATCATCCCTAGTACATTTCTTCCCACACAGGTCCGATTATTCGAACAATTTTATAATTTAGGATAGCTGTGAAGATCTTATACAGTGTGTTCAGACAAGTGATTGGCCTGTAATTCTTCGGGTCAGCTAAATTGCCCATCTTTGGCAATAGTATTGTGCGCCCTTCCACCAAAGTGGGTTGAAGGAAACTTCTTCCACCAGAAGACCTTGATACCATCTGTTCCCGGAGCGGAATGGTTCTTCATGCCTCTTAATACTTTTTTCACCTCCTCGGTAGTGATAGGTGAGTCACCTGTGACTCACCAGTTACGTAACATGTTACAATGTGTTTTTTTAACAGTTGCATAACTATTATATAACTGTGTTTGCTGGGAAGCATTCAAAGTTGGAAAATTTCTTAAAGTGGCCGAAACTGATGCACCGACCCTACATAATTAAAAATTAAAACCTTCTTCAAATACTTTTGCTTAGATGGATCGCATTTTAAAGCAATAACATTAATCTTACCTTTCTCGAGTTTTTCAGGCCTATTACAATCTTTTCCGAAGTTATCTGTCTCATTGCAATGAAAAAATTTAATTTCGCGCTTCGCAGGGCACTCCTTTGCGTAATCTGCCATACACGTTAAAAAGACGCTCATGTCACATTTTTGACGAAAATTAGATTTTCACAACCATCGATTCGCAAAAGAAAACTGCATTTATCTACGCAAACGAGAATTCTCAATGAAAAATAGATTTGATTAAATAACAATTTTTTCGTTACTGAAATTTGTAATTCTCCGCAGGATAAAACCGTAAGTCACTAAAAAGTTGCATTTGGCCTCTATCACCAGGTATGACAGTATAACTCAGAGCGACTGTTCATCGACTCGCGGTCTTTTTAACTTTTAAAAGCGTCGAGGCTCCGTCTACAATACAATAAGTTCGAGTGCTATTTTACAGATAGTCGACTCGCGGCTTTTTTCCGCTGTATTTTTTTCTATGAGCAGCCACACGTCGATTTTGTTAGTGGAAATGAAGAAAAATGTAAATTTTTGTACAGAATGGGAAAAATATTTATCAATTTGTATGAATGATGTTAAAACATTTATAAAAAATGAATTCCATAATACTTTTTCGAGCCAAAATCGTTTTCGTAAATTTTCTACGTTCGAAGCTGAACAGACATAAGTGTCTTTTTAACTTGTACGGCAGTAATGATCGGTCGTATTACATCTAGAACACGCACGCTTCAAAACATGTATGGTAAATGAGACAATCCTATACTTCAAGTTTATTGAAAAGTATAGCTAAAGTATAGATAAAGTATAGTTAAAGTATAGATAAAGTATAGATAAAGTAAAGATAAAGTATAAATAAAGTGAAGATAAAGTATAGATAAAGAAAAGATAAAGTACAATTAAAGTATATATGAAGTATATGATATACTTCATCTATACTTAAGTATAGCGAGTGTAATAAGGAGAAGCAAGAAGATGTATATAATAAGGAGCTGATATTCTATATGTGGGTGAGAGATCCACTAATCTTTGATTCCTAACCTTAGCATTTTTATTATTATGGAAAAATTATTATTAATAATATTAATAAAAATATAATAATATCATTAATAATATTATTATGGAAAAATTGGACAAATTTATTATTTAGATAAAAACATAATGTTATATTTAGAATAATATAAAGAATTTCTTGAGTTTTGCTAAATTTAAAAGTTACGAAAAATATTTTTTCATGCTGCGAAAATCATGATTCTGGCTCTCTAATTTTATGTATTTCAGACCTCCAATGTGATCATGAGGAATACAACGCGTGTACTTATTTCATATTATCTTTTTATTCTATAAATATAATTGAGCTATACCTACTATAGCCATACATTCCCTATACTTCAGGCATACAGCATACATTATTTATACTTCTGACATACTTGAGCTATACTTTACAGATATACGTCAGCTACAATGAAAAAAATTATTTTTGAAACCAAGTAAATTCATTTACTTAAATCCTATTTCTTAGCATCAAGAAAATATCCTTTAACAGTAGTCATTTTTATTTGAATCAGGCAAACATCTTTTGTTGATGTAAAGAAATTAATTCTTTGGCTATATTTTCTTGATTCAAATCAATATTTCTTACATCCAAGAAAATGATTTTCTTGATTCAAAGGTCTAGATTCGTTCATATTTGATTAGTCGTTCAAAGAAATATTTATTTGATTCAATGAGTTCGATTCTTTGAATTGATTCGGACGCATTTGAATCAATTATTTATGCATACTTGAATCAAGTCTTTAGGTTTATTTAAATCGAAGAAATAATGATTTAATTCAAAATAATATTAATTAAATTAACAATATATTTATTTGCTACAAGGATTTCATGCACTTATACCAATGTTTACATAAATTTTTATTTCTTTAGTTGAAGGAAATATTTCATTTGCTTACTTGAACTAAATTATTCGTAAAAAATAAACAATTATTCCAATGAAGTAATTATTTTGATATTAAACATTTAATTATCTGGCGTAATATGTTTCAATTGAATACTTCTTTAGACTAAAGAAATATTTTGTTGAATTCAATATCCATGTTTTTCATTTTAAGAAATAAGTCTTTGGAATTTATGCTGAGGATTAAATACGGCTTTTCGCCTTAGAATTTTCATGTTGCGACAGCGTCGTGGTCATCGCTGTGGACCTTACACTCGACGGACCAAAGTTCGATTCCTGCTGGAGGTGGATTTTTCATCGAATTTTTCTGTTTCAGGTTCATGAAGATTTTAAATTATGTAAATTGTTTAAATTAAATATGTATAATAATAACAATGTTAATCATAATTTAACCTGAAAGAATCCAGTTGTTCATTGAGGGAAGTATGTACTACAGTTGAAGTACGAACTACTTTATTGCACTCGCGCATGGCTTAGTCCAAAGAAATATTTTGTTCAATCAGTGGAATATTTTTTTGCTTTAAATATTCAAAACTTTAATGTGAGGAAAAAGTTTGTTGAGCCTATAAAATAATAGCTTGACTTTAAAATATATTTCTTTCCATCAATGCAAATTTCCTCATTTCAAAGAAGTATTTATTCCCATTCATGGCACATCCATTTGGAACAATGAATCATTTATTTGGTTTAAAATATATATTTCTTTGATTCAAAGAAATATTTCCCTCCGACCAATAGGTCGCATTTTTGAATCAAACAATTTTAACTCAATCCCATTAACATTTGTCTGGTTGAAAGAAATTATTTTCTGCATTCAAAGTGAATATATTTATTTGCCTCAAATAAATATTTCTTTGAAAATAATCAGGACTTTCACTTACTTCAGCCAAGTAAAATTCACTTGGTAGAAGTAATCGTTTTTTTCAGTGTATACTTCAGCTATACTTCAGATATACTTCTAAGATATACTTTAGCAATACTCTTACTATACTTCGACTATACCTTGTTATACTTTAGCTATATTTAAGCTGTACATCCACTATACATAATTCAACAGACATGAAGAATGGGATCGTCTCATATACCATACTTTTATTATACTATCTGAGAGACGACACCTATACTATTTTCAATATGTTTTCCTAGATCAATCCCATACAAAATTTTTTTTTTTCCCGGGATACTCTCCTTCGAAATCGCTGTCGACAATTTCTTCTTATCCTGCAGCAAACTCGAAGAAAAATTTTTATTCTTTCTGTGATCAGCTGCTCTAGAAATCTCACGTCTTGAACAAAAACGCTGCTTTCTCAAATTACCCAGATGCTCTAAAATTAAAATATTTTGAAGACCATTAAGGTACTGCCAGTTGAGTCTTAGGTTCAGTCAAACTAAATCTTAAGTCTTTGGAGAGTCGAACCTTATCAAAAAAATATTTTCTCCAGTTGGCTGACATCATTGTTCCATTGACTTCCACTTTTCGGTTTACGATTTTTCCATAGCAAAAGTTGCTTTAAACTGCAGACTGAATTTAGTCAAATTTTGTCGCGTCTACATCATCAACATTGCTTGTTCATATAACCGGAATTTTCTGGCAACCCATACAACATCTTTTTATCATATTGTGATTTCAGCTACAGGCAATGTGCACGCAAGTTGCACTGAAAATCTAGAACATTTTGGAATCAGTAGGGTACTGCCAGCAGCTCAGAAGGCGGTTTTATTAAATACCTGTCGTATTTGTAAGAAACTTCATAGACCAACAGGAAGCACACGATTAAACATCTATGGAGTGGTAGATGGTAGCTCTAAGAAAGCATACAGACGCGTTTATTATCACCTTTAACGCTCGCTGCCACTGTAAGGAGAACAGCTGTAAAAGATGAACTCCAAATGACACCATGCTCCTAATTTTGTGCCTACTACAACATTATCGTAAAATATTTGAAACATCGTAACCAATTAATTTATAACATCCTCATTTCATCAGGCTTTTGACTTAGTCCGTGGCAGATAACGAAAAACCGAGTTCACCCGGTAACAAGTTTAAAAAAATCATAATAATAATTCTTGTCTTTGGAACATGAAAATTTGTTACCTCATTACAATAAATTGTCTTAAATGGTTCCCAAACATATTGTCTACAATGAAAAAATCATGCAGCTGTGACAAAAAAAATTGCATTTCAATACAAATAAAAAATATTTATGATATTTAAAAGATTTCTGCAGTAGGTTGTAACAATTGTTATCATAGCATGGGATTCGGTACGACCCTGCACAAAAGGGTTTGCCGGGCCGCGCACGAAATAGAACGGAATTCCCCGAGGGGACCGGAAGTCCCAAGCGACGGCGCGTTCCGCCTCAGTCTCTCTTCGTTCGGCTCTTCGTCGACCAAGCTTGTCTTTTGGCTACAGGGTCGTTTTTCCCCGTGTGTGATTCACTAGCTCTCTTCGCCTCAACTCTCGACTTGTCGTTCACCTGTTCGCCATCGCTCTCAATCGGTCACCGGATCATCTCCGGAGAAAAAAATCTCCAACCTTCATTCTACGGACCTTCTCAGGACCACCCTGCAGCCCACGCGGGCACACTTCCTTGCACACACCTTCCTTGGTAGGCTTTTCCGCCATTCCTGACGCCCCACGTTGGGCGCCAGGTATTACGGAGGTAATACAGAGGAGGGAAATTAGGAGGTGGAGAGCCGAGATAAGGGTAGAGGCACAATGAAAGACTTCGTGGTTAAGGAATAGATGTAAGATTTATTGCCACTTACAATCGTTGTAACTGTCCGGCAGTTCGTGGCAATAACTGTCGGGCGGTGGTAAGGACGGATAGCTCTTTGGAATTGGGTGATCCTGGTGGTAGACGTTGATCGGCGTCTGAAGATCTTCCCTCGAGCGACACTTTTGTGGAGATGAAGCGACCCGTTCCTAGGGTATAAACAACTTGTTTTGGCACATGCGAGAGACACCATTCTGAGACGCAGCGAGACGGAATTAACGGTCACAACCGAGCACAAGACAAGACTGGCTAGTCCGGCGACGGCACGCAAGTCGTCCCACGCTTCGGGACCGCTCGAGGGGTTTCATCTCGACTCGGTGCGGCCCGGTAACCCTTTCGTGCAGGGCCGTCCCGAGTCCCTATTTATGGTGACAATTCTGTTACAAGATTTAAAGTTTATTTTTGTCAATAATTTACCAGAAGAATATGTGAGTATGTCACTTATTCTTTATTCAGTGTAATGCTTTGAAAAGTGTTGATATTTTCAAGTTTGATATTAACTAACATTGATTAATTTTTATCAGGTAAATTATAAACAAAAATACATTTTTTTATATCAAAGAAATATTAAGACATTATTCTTTCAACAAAAGGAACAAAATAAGTTAAATTTTTTCATTGTTAGAAATGTTAAAACTTAACTTTTGATAGTCATCAATTGTTGTTATTACATATTTTAGCAGTTTTTGATGTGTCAACATCTTAGACCTCGATATGGGGAGTCGCGCCTGATTCAAATGAAACCACGACTAGAAAGTGTAACGCAAGTCTCTGACACACGCGTTGTGTCTCATGTCACAGACTGGAGGCTTGCTTGCTTCTCTCTCTCTCCTCTCCCTCTCCCCCTCTCTTTCTCCCCCCCCCCTTCTCTCAAACAAATAATAATTTTTTGAACAATTGTAAATCATTTACAAACAGGAGGGAAATATGCTGTGTCTAATTTGAAAATAAGAAAGAATTTTCAATATTTTTCTTATAATTTTTGAGTACTTAGATGTGTAATAATAATGATAAGTGTCATGATAATGAATTTTTCATAATGAAATTTCAATTTTTAATATTCTTCTTCATGAAATATAATTAGCCTAATTCTAAATGTAGATGCGTAACATAAGTGCGACACAATGTGTTCTTTCAGAGAACTTATCATATCGATCCGCGTAGGTATTCTATAAACAAAGCTTGACTAAGCAGGCAAAGGAGAGAATTGTAACAGGGTGAGGGTAACGAATTCACTTTGTTACTTTTTTTACATGTCGCCTAGACCGGTCCTACAATATATTGTGGAGGGAGTTCAGGGGACAGCGGCACACTAAACCTGACTTTCCACATTCTTCTACAATAGATTTCCCAAATTCTTATAAGTTCCTTACACCACCCCGTTTAGCCAGATTTTAGTCCCTAAAATTTAACTCTTCTATTTTTAATTCGTAGTGGTACATTTTCAGGTACTGGTACATTTGCTGGCCTGAACCTGATTTTTTACGCAAATAAAACCTAGCTTCTTAGGGAGGCAGTTTTTGATTTTTTCGAAAACTCCGCATTTGAGCAGGGTAAATAAAATGATTAATCCTATGCTAGTGTATCCTATATACTGTAACCATTTGTAGGCCTTTTCTTTTCAAGTCTGTATTCTATGATGAGGAGCGATCTTGCTTAACGAGTTTTGCGCATCATCTAGGCTAAGTCTTATCTGCTTTAGCACGTTAACATCTAGTTGTCGAGGTAGAGTCATTGGGTGGCTCTCTAGCGTATTTAGCGAATTCTTATCTTAAGGTGTTTCGTACGTCTTGTTTAATACAATAGTTTTTTCGTAGGTCGACATTTCCTCTAAATAAAGTTATACATTATCTGATATAACTTTACATCCAGAAACCTGAATATAAATGTTAGTGTCTACTTCTATCGAGGTTGTAGATTCTTGGCAGAGAAAATATAAAGTTAGCTTTCTACTGGGCAAAAGTATATAACGTTTCGTAGTTGGTATATAACTTTCACTATGTAGTTTGAAATGTGAAAAGCTACATTCTACAGAGTCTTGATATTTCTTAAGAATACTAGTGTCGCAGTTACTTGTGTTTATTGGCCTATTGTTGAGTGGATTTCGGTTACAAATTTTATATTCGGCAAGTGATTTACATTTACAGAGTGTTTCGCGATTGGTGGGAACGCAGAAAGTTCTGCTGGAGAATAGATATTCGTTTTCTGGCATGAGGAATATGTGAGTGTTTCGTATTAACTCAGGTATAGAAAATCCAGACAAGGAACATATGAAATTACGTATAGTATGGCATTAGTTGGTTGGCATGGATGGTTAAAGTTTTATTCTCAAACCCAATTTTATAGTTGTTATTTTCTATTGCTTCTAAAATAACTGCGGGCCCTTTCCAACTAGGAGAGAGCTTGTTGACAGGTGTTTGGTTGATAAGCTTCACCAGGTCTCCGGGTACATAAATTCCTTGTGGTTTTATAATCCTTGCATCTTGCTGTTTCTTGTACTTTTTGCAACATTATTTTCTCTCTGGCTCTGTTAAGATATCTTTCATGCCTATCTTTCCACTTTTGAACAAGGTCCGAGTACTTTATTGAAAGTGTTGTCCTCAGCATAGAAGGGATGTTTGGTTCTCTACCAAAAGTGAGTTGGAAAGGAGAATACCCAGTTCCTTCATGTTTCATAGTATTATGAGCCATGGTCACGATTTTTAGTGTGTTATCCCATTCAACTGTATTGTCCTCCATGCATGTTATTGTTAGGTCTTTCAGGGTTGAGTGTGACCTTTCTAGACTTCCGTTGGATTGTGGATAATAGGTGGAAGTCTTGATATGTTGCATTCTAAACAGATTCTCGAAATTTTGGACAAGTTCTGAAACAAAGTTGGCTCCTTGGACGGTGAGTATGTGTTTAGGGGACCCAAACATGTATGTATAATGATAAAAAAGTCCTTCAATTATTCTCTCGGATTCGGCGTCTTTAAGTGGGACCAAAAAGAGATATTTGGTGAGTTGGTCTTGGATAGGTCAGGATATAGTTATTTCCCGAACCAGTGGTTGGCAATGGCCCGAAAATGTCCATAGCTATTTTATCGTTGGGGTCAACTGGCGTATCGGGGATAACAGCTTCACTCTGATTTTTGATCCTAGTTGTTTTTTGCAACTGGCAAACCGGGCATCTTTTTACGAAGTGAATGACCTCTTCTTCCATGTTTTTCCATTCACCGATTGTTCTTGCTCGTTCGATAGTTTTGTTTTCACCATAATGCTGATCCATAACGGATCCGTGCGCTTCCTTAATTACCTGATTCTTTTCCCCGTTTGTCAGGTCTCTCGTGGCATTATAGCATGTGTGGAAGCTTAGTGTTGGATATCGGTGGCATAGAAAACTTATTATTTCTTGAATTTTGAGTTTTTCTAATGGTGTAATCATTGATATGAGATCGTCTGCAGCCATTCTCTTGGCCAGGGCTGGTTTCGTTGTTCGTGAAGCACTCGTGGTTTCTTTATCGGAGAGCTCACTTCCTGAAACACTTTCCTCAACATCTTCATATGAAGGATCCGTGATTGGAAACAATCGTGATGGGCAATCAGCAGCTTTGTTCTCCTTCCCTTTTACGTACTGGATTTCGTATTCGTATTCCTTTAGTCTGAATCTCCATCTTAGTAATCTGGACGAAGGATCTTTGACGTTATTCAACCATGTCAGACCTTGGTGGTCAGTTTGAATTTTAAATTTTCTTTCTAGCAGATACTGCCTGAGTCGTTTAACTGCCCAAACGATGGCTAGAAGTTCTTTCTCGGATGTGCTGTAATTCTGTTCTGCTCCATTTAATGTTCTTGAAATGTAACAGCATGGGTGTCGGGGTATCTCAGCACTGGAGCTTCACAAAGTTTATTTTTTAGAAGCGCAAAGCTCTCTTGACATTCAAGTGACCAGTTAAATACTGTACCTTTTTTCGTTAGCTCTGTCAAAGGTTTCGCTATACATGAGAAATTCCGTATAAATTTCCTATAATAGCCAGCTAGTCGTAGAATGATTGGATTTCTTTTACATTTCTTGGCTGTCTGAAATTTTGTACTGCTTCTAACTTTGCTGGATTGGGTTTTAATCCATCTTTGGTGATAACGTGTCCGAGGTATTCAAGTTCAGGGCGTAGATATTCACACTTATCGGGCTGAAAATTTAGACCTGTCTGTCTCAGTCTTTCTAAAACTGTAAAGAGGTTATTGTTATGTTCCTCCAGGGTAGATCCGAATATGACTATGTCGTCCAGATAGGCAAAACATATTTTTCCTGCTAGTCCTCTTAATGCTCCGTCCATCATTCGTTGAAATGTGGCTGGGGCATTCTTTCATCCAAAAAGCATCCTGTTGAACTCGAAGTGCCGTTCGGGTGTGGAGAAAGCTGTATATTTTTTTTATTCTTCTGCCATAGGTATTTGGTGAAAACCGTAGCTTAAATCGAAGGCCGAGAAGAATTTAGCTTTTCCTAACTGATCTAGGATATCATCTATCACTGGTAGGGGATATGCATCTTGGTCTGTGTCCTCGTTGATCTTTCTAAAATCTATGACAATTCGCCATTTTTTCATTCCCGAAGCGTCTGTCTTTTTTGGTACTACCCAAATGGGGGAGTTATAAGGTGACGTGGAATGTCTTATCACTTCCTTTTTCATCAAATCTCCCATTTGTGTTGATATTTCTTCTTTATGACACTCCGGCGGCCTATATGATTTTATGTTGACCATTTTTCCTGATTTAAGGACAATCTCGTGTTCCACTAGGTCTGTGCAGGGCAGTGGATCTCCTTCCAGATGGAAGATGTCATTGTAAGACGCTATGCATTTCCATAAATTTTCGCGGATCTCCTTTTCTATGTGTTGCAGCCTAGTTTTATCTCGTAAATCTGTCAGTCGATGTCCAATAGTTGCTTCCTTCTGAGTAACAGTTGCCCTATGTACTTTCCTTATATTCTGGATAGGTTCGTATTTCGGTACTTTGATCAGTGTGGGGTTCCTCTCATAGTTGTAATATGGGACTATTAGTTGACTATCTTTGATTGAGTAAATCCCGTTTGGTATGTTAGGATTATCCTTAATAAATACTTCTTGGTCCGGTTCATCAATGCTTATTCTGTTGATTTGAGCTGTGTTGCCATTCATGAAACGACCATCATCATGTAGGGGTAATTTTTTGTTTTCTAGGATTAGATACTGCGGCGTAATCGAATATCTTGAATATTGGTTGAAAAAGGATAACCCTATGATTCCAGCTTCTAACAAAGGAAAATCATCATCTACTATGTGAAAAAGATGTTTTTTCCAAAGTAATTAATGTAAGTGGCATAATGTGAGTATTGTCGGTCCTTTCCCAAGACGAAATATTTTTTCATGGGGAATACCTTGACTTCCTTTGGCACATTGTTTTCCTTAATAAGGTTAATCGCTGCACCAGAGTCGACCAATAAGCTGTAAATCAGTTCATTTGAGTGTTTGCCCCTGATGGATAATAATCTGCCGCTGATATTTGAAATTCTGCATTCTCCTCATAGTCTAGTTGTTCGTTTATTTCTTCGAGACTCATTTCTTGAAATTCTAAATAATTCTGGCCGTCCTCTTGGTTCTCGATTTCCTGGATATTCCTCACGGGGTTTTGTGGGGGTTAACTGCATTCTTTGTTGAGGCGGCATTTTTGAATTCGGTATAGCTGTTCGGGACACTTGGTTTCCGGTGGCCTGTGCTGTGTAAGGTTGTACCAAAGTTACGCCAATGCGCATCGGGCCCCGAGGGTGCATCCGCACAGGCAGCTGTATTGGTGGGCGTACTGGTTGAGATTCTTTTAACCAGATCTCCATCTCTGCAGCCTGATTCTGGGCCTCGTATAGGATCTTTGGTTTTTGGGCTTTAACTTGCAGTCCGATTTCTCTTCTCAAGTTAAGCATATATCTTTTGAGGGATTCTTTTTCTTCTATCTGGATAGCAATCTTTCTCTCCATGCTATTTGTGTGTTCTGATTGCACTGCATATTTTACTTCGTTCACGGCCTGTCTGAAATGCCCGTTGAAACTTTGTATTGTTTCTGTAGGACCTTGTCTGCATGTTTCTAATTTAGATCTAAGAGCGAAAACTGAACCTGTCAGATTTAAATTTTTTCTCAAGGCATCAAAAAGAGTGTTAAAATTGGTAATTTCTAAGTACCTAATTGCCCTTTCTGCATTTTGCGTGATTTTTTCTGCTAAAACGAAGTCTAACAGCAAGTCGGTTTGAGAGCACCTGTCTCGTGCCCTATTTACTGATCGTATAAAGTCTTCTACCCCCATGTCATCCTGCCCTGTTAGAGTCTTTATGGTTCTTATTATTTCTTTAGCGGGAATAGTACCAGAAGGGGGCTGTCTCATAGCCACGGGGGGTTGAGCTCTCGGCAGTCTCACAGTTTCACGTGCTTCGTCCACGTTACTTTCACTAGGATTGGTAGGGATGGCACTAGTCAGTCTGATTTGCAAGAGGGGTCGATTTTCTTGTCGTTCGCGTGATTCCTCCGCGCTGTTCTCATGCTCGTTTCCTTCCGCGTTACTTTCTTCGTCCGCGTTGTTCTCCTCATTCTCATCGTTCATTTCTACGTTACTTTTTATTTTCCGATGATTAGCGGATTCTATTTCGTGTTCCTCGTCATTATCGGAAGTGATAATACCTCCACCGTGTCTGTTTCTACTTTCGCCAAGATGTCAAATCTTTGTGTTATTTGGAAAATTTCGTCAACCAGGTTGCCGTTTTCGACAGTAAGTTTTGTTACTACATCCTCCAAAACGGCCATCCTAGACAGGATTAGGTCGAGTTTTTCGTCTGAAGTGAGCAAACTCATGTTGTCCGATCTGTGAGTATGGGTATTCGGAAAAGTGTTGTCTGAACTATCTGTCTCGGATTATGTATCGTAATTTGTGGATAAGTTTTCCCTATAGGCGTGAAACGCCAGCGTGTATAATTTTTCCTAATTACGAGTGTCGGGTGTAAATGGTGTCGCGACCGCGTTATAATTTTTGTGTTGTTAAATTTGTCATAATCCTCACTTCTACAATCCGTCTGCATGGAGTACATACAAGGTTAATTCGGATTCAAGTTTCTTTTTATTAACGGTGGTAGAGCTAGCGAGCACGCGTAGTATACCAACGGTTCCCTATATAAAAATTTTTATTTATTTTTTTCTAATCTTTGCTTCACCTTAATTTCACTTTCACTTCACCTTAACTTTGCGTGCTTAAAATTATTTGTTCGACGACTGAAAAGAAGACTGAAACTCTATCTTAATTTATAATTACTAGCCTTTGTGTTTTCTTCCGGCGACGGCTGCAAATGGGAGGTGGTAGTTCTCTGCGTTGTCCTTGTCTGCTCGGATATGTTCGGTGACTTATCTCCGACTTGGCTGCGTGATTGCTGCTATGCTGCTTTTCTTTCCTCGTCTTTTTCTGAGTCTTACTGTGCTGTTTCACAGGCTCTAGGATTTTACCGGGGTTTGTTGCGTTCCCAAAATTCTTATTACGGAACTTTCTGGTAATCGGCTTTATGTAGAATAAGGCGTACTTAATTCAGCTCTTAATTTCACCCAATACCTTACAGGTTCCTTGTTTTACGAACTTTCCATAGAGAAGCTTGGAGTCCTTCCTGGGAGAACCGTAGTTCTCAAGATTGTATTCGAGGCTCGAATCAAAGATAGGGCCTTTTGATTCCTTGTATTGCCGTAGCTAATTCTTCAAAGGATCGTTTGCCACTGTCCTGGCAGGATCGCCAATTTGTAACAGGGTGAGGGTAATGAATTCACTTTGTTACTTTTTTTAATAGTGGAAGTATTCTTTATTTTGTCTAAGAGTTTTCAAGACGATACAACTTGGGCTAAGGGTAGCCGAAAGACTGAATAACGTCCATTATTGTACATGTCGCCTAGACCGGTCCTATAATATATTGTGGAGGGAGTTCAGGGGACAGCGGCACACTAAACCTGACTTTCCACATTCTTCTACACTATATTTCCCAAATTCTTATAAGTTCCTTACAGAATGCGTTTTAGGAAATAAAATAGTTTGAACAATGAATCAATACATTTTTTAAGTGTTCAAAATTATATAATTTTTAAAGAATTTTAGGTTGAAACACTACAATTAAAGGATTTTACATTCTTATTGAAACATTCAAATTCGAAAATGTCACTCATAAATTAAAAATTAAAAAAAATGAAACAATGAAAATGTTTAAGTTTGCATTCAGCACTCTGAAATTTTAATGATTCGAGGCTTATTTTATTTGAAATAATTTAATTTCAATTTGTTTATTTTTGAATATTTCATTTTTACTTTCTTATTTTAAATTTATTATAACAGATATAGCGAACCTCAAAGCGTGTCCAGACTTCTTTCAGAGAAATTGTTAAGTGTTTAAAATTATATCATTTTCAAACTATTTTAACTTAAAAACAGTATAATTTAGTGATTTTAAGTTGTTTCTTGAAAAATCTAAATTGAAAAATGTCATTTACAAATTAAAAAAATGAAACAATGAAAATTTTTAAGTTTACATTCAGCACCCTGAAATTCGAACGATTCGAGGTTTATTTTATTTTAAATAATTCAATTTTATTTAGTTTATTTTTGAATATTTGATTTATAATTTTCTATTTCAAATAAACAGTCAAATATTCTTAAATATTGAAACAAAAATTTTTTAATTACAAATTTTCAAACTGAATGCTTGAAAAATGGAGTATATTAGAATGCAATAATATTTGAATAAAATTTGAAATTGAATAAAAGCATTTAATTATGAATATATTAATTAAAATGTTTTTGAAAGATGAAAAAAGATTTTGAAGTTTCAATCGGATGCAAACATTTCATTAACTACTAAGGCTTTTGAATTAAAATAGTTCAATTTTTAACGTAAAAATCTATGAATTATTTAATTATGAACAGATTCATAATCGTCTTATAAAATCAATTTTATTATTATTCTATTGTTAAGAGTCGAACTATAGTTCAATTTTAAAAATAAATACTTAATTTATATTTACAGTTTATCAACTTAACATTTTTCTTTTTTTCTTTTTTTGTCAAAGTTAACCCGTGCCCCCAAGCCTTTGAAATTAACATGGGGTTTTATATGGGAAAAGCTTGCTTTTCAAAAAAATGGGAAAAAGAGCTACTTGTTATGAACTTTTTGTGAATTAAAGTATTAAAACCTCTTAACGCATGTTCAAAGAATAATTTCCACCCAGTAAGTTTTTGCTTGGAAAGTGACCCAAAAACTGCAAAATAGCAATTTTCTATTAAATTCATACTAAAAACGGTATTCTTTGGATTTTTTTCACAAGTATTATTTTTAATTGTTAAGGGACGAGTTTCCAAGTATTTTGTAAATAATTTTTAATTATTCAAAAAATTAATATTTGTTTAAGAATTATATTTTTCTTAAAACTGTGGAAAATTATTGTTTTCGGGATATAAGTGATAGATTTTAATTTTGCAGAAATAGAATATACCTACATTGGATAGTTTATAAGAGAATGTAATACACTACTATGCAAAAGTTCCTAGACATATCTTTCTCAATACTTTATAAAAGCACTCTAGTTTTAAAAATATTCAACTGTAAATTTACTTAGAATTACTACACGAAACCTGATAAAATGATACGCCTAATGGTCTTAAATTGAAAGCAATATATTAATTTTATTAGAAGTTATTAAAAAAAATACAAATTTTAATGTTTTCGAAAAATGTTAATAAATCAAAAAGCAATTAATATTTTTTAATCTCTTTGGACTAGTTTCAAAGATAATTTTCTGCATTAATTTAGTGAGTTGATAAGATATTTCTAGAATTATGCCCTCGATGCAATCAAAACCTAAACTTAATTTAAAGAACTTATCAATATTGATGTAAAGTCAGGTTTTCATAACTGAATTAAAACAAATTAATAGAACAGTATTCTAACAGACTTGCAGAAAATTATCTTCAAAATTAGACTAAAAACAATAAAAAATTGTTTTTTTCCGAATTTATTGATATTTTCCGGAAACAATAACATTTGACGTTTTTTCAAACAACTTCCAAATAAAATTAACACATACTGGCTTTCATTTATGCCCATAAAACGGGTACTTTTATCACCTTTTATACAATAATTGAGAGAAAATCTACAGTTTGTTATTATTCAAACTAGGGTGCTTGTTCAACCTATTGGAAAATAGATGTATAGCAAGAGATTCTTGACATCGGAAAGAGAAATCCCTCAAAATCTATTCAACAGGCTACAGCCGATGAAAAGTTTTTACCACGGGATGAGAATTCCTCACTACCAAAAGAAAATTTTGTCACCACTAGACGAGAATTCTTTTTCTGGAGTTTCTGTTTCAACCGACCTAAGAGAATTGGCAAAGCAGGTTTCTAGTTCTAGTATATGAAGGTTTTTGGGGTCGCTGATTACATACCCGTTATCAGATTTCCAAAATTCAAGATGGCGGATCAATAATGGTGGCCTAAATGAAGTAATTAAATGCTACTCCCCGTTGATATTTGTATTCTGTGGTTTTTTAGGACCACTGATTACGAATATGTTGTCAGTATTTCAAATGAATAACTTTCGAGCCTGGGATTTTCTTGAAGTGTTTGATTTTTTGGCATCCCTGGAAAACGCAGATAGCGACGTCATCCAACGTATGAACCAATTGTTCGTATTTATTCATGACTTTTTCCATTTCAGTTTTAGTTAGTATACGGGGACAAATTGTAATAACGTTTGCCAAACCATTTAAAAAACGTAAATCAGTGTACCGATGGCTCAAGAGATTAATTCAATGTTATTAAAAAAGTCCTTTGCTAAGACGTGGAAGTAGAAAAAAAGATCATGCACAAAGTTACTAGATAAAAAATTCAATTCATTGACACTACATTGAACAATTAAAGTTTTTATACAGTAACAGGTACATTAAACATAAAATCATTAATTTAAAAAACCGTTATTCTAAATGTTTTTTTGAACTTAATTATGATGGGTTACATAACTAATCATTTACAACTCGTATAATAAAAATCTCAAAACTAGTTCAATGACTCAATCGATATTTTTATGTATTTCACAGAACGCAAAATCTTAGTTCGGAGAGTTCAAATATTGATTCCATAGAATCAAGCCCTTCAAGAAAATCCCAGGCTCCATTATCAAAACTTATTAAAACTGACAACATATTCGTTATCAGCGGTCCTAAAAACCACAGAATACAAATATCCACAGGGACTAGCATTTAATTACTTCATTTAGGCCACCATTGTAGATCCGCCATCTTAAATTTTGGAAATCTGATAACGGGTATGTAATCGGCGACATCAAAAATTTTCATATAATACTTTTGACCACAATCAGCATTAAATTCACCAAATTGGATCCGCCATCTTGAATTTTGAAAATCTAACAATGCATTCCTCATCAGCGACCCCAAAAACCCTATATACACCTACTCTCATAGAAGTTAACCACTACAAAAAAGCGAGCTTCAAAAGTTTAAAACGCAAACCCACAGTTCTGCAAATTTAGATACTTAAATCGATTTTTTTCAAAAACCCCCGGTCGCCGATTTTGGGTTTGAGCTTAAAATACTCCTGGGATGCCTAGGAATCCAATCCATCAAGAAAGCCCCAGGTTCGCAGACTTTCGATTAAGACCCTTGTTAAGCACACCGTGATATGTGAAGGTGTATTTCTAATTGTTATAGGTAGTTTGTTTCAACGACGAGCACCACGAATAATAAAAGACCTTTGCATTTTACACGTGCGGTGTGGCTGAATTTTTAGTACTGTTTTCCTTTCACGGAGTTCGGAATGTGTAGGTTGATCTTTGTCAATAAAATGGAAGAGGTTAAAAAGATAGCGCGGAGCTTCATTACCGAGTAGGCCATAAAGCAAGTTGCCTATACAAAATTGTCTTTTTTGGCGACGTTAAGAAGTTCATCTCTTTCTCTATACTAGGTAATATGTTCACTTTTAAGGATGTTATAGATGAACCGAATGCAAGCATTAAACGTACACTCAAGCTTGGCATTCAGCTCATCGGTAGCATCGTCAAATACCACACAGCCGTAGTCAAAAAAAGGGAGGATGAGGCTTTTAATCAGGAGAATACGCGTCGGAGTAGGAAGTAATTCTTCATTCCTGTTAAGCTGTTGTAGGACTCTAAAGGTTTTGCCTGAAATATTGGCAATTCGTTTATTCCAAGTAAGAAAGCGATTAAGAATATAGCCTAAATCTTTCACAGATTCCACAAAGGGAATGAGAAGCCCATCGTTCAAGAGAGGAGGTAGATAATAAATAAGAATTCTTTTTCTGGAGTTTCTGTTTCAACCGACCTAAGAGAATTGGCAAAGCAGGTTTCTAGTTCGCGGAAAATATTGTTTGCTTATGTTGTATTTTATTTAACTTGATGTGAAGTTTTTTTGTAAAACACTATTTATGAAAAAATATTGCGAAACTGTGAAAATTATTGCTCCTTTCACCCGAAAAAATGAATTTAAAATTGTGGAAATGAGAATTAGAAAAAGAGCATTTGGTTTTTTCCCCAAACATATAATTTTTTTATGTTTTATGCCCCTGAAACATTGTAAATGAAGACAATGTATTTCTACATTTTCACTGAACTTTATACAAAGCATCTATTTGTACGGTCGACCGAACAAGTATTCAGTAGCATGATTGGTGAAAATTTTGTTCACCATCCCCCATCATGTAACCCATTCTCATAATTTTGTGAATTCTTATATTTCAATACAGACGTTTTTTCACATTTTGGAATTTCACATTTTCCTCTGCCCACACAGAAAAAATGTTTACTAACGTTTTTAAACTTTTAGTGTAGAGCTCTTAAGAGACACACAGTTGCATAATTTTATTAGAATTTTATATTTAAAAGCCTACTACGAAAGACTTTCTTTTTCATACCACAAAATCTCATTTTTATTTTTTTATGTAGTTGTTATTCACATTTCTTCATATATACATAATAATTCGCCATCTGAAATTGCAATAAACGATTTTTTTGACATTTTTGTATGATGCATTAATTAGCGGAATTGAATCGGGCAATATAGAGTATATTTGGTTGCGAAACTCAGCCGGCTAATCTCAAATAAACCGACACACCTCGGGACACACCTCATTTGGTCCATTGCGATCGGACTTTTTGATTAACAGTGCAATAGTGTTTTTAGCAGTGAAAATAAGTGCAATTCTTAGTGAAAATTTGAAACAAAAGTTTTACCAGCCAGTATAGCGTCGGGGCAAGAGAGTGAGGATGCAGTGAATCTGGTGAGCTTGTGATTCATCGAAAACATCACAGCATCCGACGTCACACCGGCTTGGTGCACTTACTGTACAGTGTAAAGCAGCATCTTACGCGTGGCGGTCAGAACGCACCACATCTTTCACAGGTAACCAGTGCCAATCGGTGCGGCAGGACAGTGCACACTATAGAACATAGGTATAGTGTGTGACTAAACTTTCTCACTTTGGCTGTTGACAGCCAGTACCAGTGCTCATACTTCAGGTGACAATACTTTCACCGCGAGGTGTCAGTTTTCACATAACGCATGTATCTTTCGCGTCTCATTTCCTTCCACTTTCTCTTCTTTTTTTAATTAGTTAAAATGTTGTCATTTGCTTAGTACACTGCTCAACAGCAAGAGCATTTGTAACGCAATTACTAATGGAAAGAGCTCGGAGCACTTGTGCACTTTTTCTCTCAAGCCGAGGAAAAGTATTTGGCTTTGAAGAATTATCTGAATGATTACCTAGATTATTCTAATTCTCAAGCCTCGAAAAGTGCAAGCGGTTCTGTTCATCAAGATTCGTCGAACTTTCATAGTTGACCAAACTTTCCGAGACTGGAATTTTTTTTTATTTTTTTTTATTTTTTACTTTTTTAAATAAAATCAGAATCTTTGATATATAAATTATAAAAATTTGTATTCAAACAAAGTAAACATTAAATGTTGGTGAAGATTAAACTACTAAAATGAATTTAAATAAATTTAAACGAACTGACCCTAAAACAACCAAGTACAACTTAAACGTACCTTAAAATTGAAAGATCAGAGAGCAAAAAGGTCCCGACACTTGTTCCTGCTCTGGTTTTATTTGATTGACAACTCTTTATCCCCTCCAAACTTCCTTTTTTCTTTCTCTTTATTACTTATTCGTTTTTAGTTACGTCATACTAATTCGCGCGCTTTAAC